>JARKHS020015656.1:0-21946 GCA_030143305.2 Amblyomma americanum | reverse complement strand
TCTGCCAACTCGCCCGCGCTTCAACATCGGCACGTTTCTGTGGAGATCTCTCCTTCGTTTACCAATACCCCTAGATAGATTTATTCAGCCGCTCTCGGTACTATTCCTTCGGATTTAATCCTAAGTACTTCCTATCTGTTGTGTTCCTATAATGCCCTGTTTCATTATCGCGTCATCTCCGCGCTTTTGCAGTAAGCTATTATTCGTGCTTTTTCGTGTGTTGCTCCTATACACACGTGCTGTCCGTTTCCTTCCGTCGTCCTTGTTTTGTTCGCGCTGTTTTAGAATGAGCATCTGCCAACTCGCCCGCGCTTCAACATCGGCACGTTTCTGTGGAGATCTCTCCTTCGTTTAACAATACCCCCTGATAGATTTATTCAGCCGTTCTCGGTACTATTCCTTCGGATTTAATCCTCAGTACTTCATATCTCTTGTGTTCCTATAATGCCCTGTTTCATTATCGCGTCATCTCTTCGCGCTTTTGCAGTAAGCTATAATTCGTGCTTTTCCGTGTGTTGCTGCTATACACACGTGCTGTCCGTTTCCTGCCGTCGTCCTTGTTTTGTTCGCGCTGTTTTAGAATGAGTATCTGCCAACTCGCCCGCGCTTCAATTTCGGCACGTTTCTGTGCAGATCTCTCCTTCGTTTAACAATACCCCCTGATAGATTTATTCAGCCGCTCTCGGTACTATTCCTTCGGATTTAATCCTCAGTACTTCATATCTGTTGTGTTCCTATAATGCCCTGTTTCATTATCGCGTCATCTCTTCGCGCTTTTGCAGTAAGCTATTATTCGTGCTTTTCCGTGTGTTGCTGCTATACACACGTGCTGTCCGTTTCCTTCCGTCGTCCTTGTTTTGTTCGCGCTGTTTTAGAATGAGCATCTGCCAACTCGCCCGCGCTTCAACATCGGCACGTTTTTGTGGAGATCTCTCCTTCGTTTAACAATACCCCCTGATAGATTTATTCAGCCGCTCTCGGTACTATTCCTTCGGATTTAATCCTCAGTACTTCATATCTCTTGTGTTCCTATAATGCCCTGTTTCATTATCGCGTCATCTCTTCGCGCTTTTGCAGTAAGCTATTATTCGTGCTTTTCCGTGTGTTGCTGCTATACACACGTGCTGTCCGTTTCCTTCCGTCGTCCTTGTTTTGTTCGCGCTGTTTTAGAATGAGCATCTGCCAACTCGCCCACGCTTCAACTTCGGCACGTTTCTGTGCAGATCTCTCCTTCGTTTACCAATACCCCCCGATAGATTTATTCAGCCGCTCTCGGTACTATTCCTTCGGATTTAATCCTCAGTACTTCATATCTGTTGTGTTCCTATAATGCCCTGTTTCATTATCGCGTCATCTCTTCGCGCTTTTGCAGTAAGCTATTATTCGTGCTTTTCCGTGTGTTGCTGCTATACACACGTGCTGTCCGTTTCCTTCCGTCGTCCTTGTTTTGTTCGCGCTGTTTTAGAATGAGCATCTGCCAACTCGCCCACGCTTCAACATCGGCACGTTTCTGTGCAGATCTCTCCTTCGTTTACCAATACCCCTAGACAGATTTATTCAGCCGCTCTCGGTACTATTCCTTCGGATTTAATCCTCAGTACTTCATATCTGTTGTGTTCCTATAATGCCCTGTTTCATTATCGCGTCATCTCTTCGCGCTTTTGCAGTAAGCTATTATTCGTGCTTTTCCGTGTGTTGCTGCTATACACACGTGCTGTCCGTTTCCTTCCGTCGTCCTTGTTTTGTTCGCGCTGTTTTAGAATGAGCATCTGCCAACTCGCCCACGCTTCAACTTCGGCACGTTTCTGTGCAGATCTCTCCTTCGTTTACCAATACCCCTAGATAGATTTATTCAGCCGCTCTCGGTACTATTCCTTCGGATTTAATCCTCAGTACTTCATATCTGTTGTGTTCCTATAATGCCCTGTTTCATTATCGCGTCATCTCTTCGCGCTTTTGCAGTAAGCTATTATTCGTGCTTTTCCGTGTGTTGCTGCTATACACACGTGCTGTCCGTTTCCTGCCGTCGTCCTTGTTTTGTTCGCGCTGTTTTAGAATGAGCATCTGCCAACTCGCCCACGCTTCAACTTCGGCACGTTTCTGTGCAGATCTCTCCTTCGTTTACCAATACCCCAAGATAGATTTATTCAGCCGCTCTCGGTACTATTCCTTCGGATTTAATCCTCAGTACTTCATATCTGTTGTGTTCCAATAATGCCTTGTTTCATTACCGCGTCATCTTTTCGTGCTTTTGCAGGAAGCTATTATTCGTGCTTTTCCGTGTGTTGCTCCTATACATACGGGCTGTCCGTTTCCTGCCGTCGTCCTTGTTTTGTTCGCGCGGTTTTAGAATGAGCATCTGCCAACTCGCCCACGCTTCAACTTCGGCACGTTTCTGTGCAGATCTCTCCTGCGTTTACCAATACCCCTAGACAGATTTATCCAGCCGCTCTCGGTACTATTCCTTCGGATTTAATCCTCAGTACTTCATATCTGTTGTGTTCCTATAATGCCCTGTTTCATTATCGCGTCATCTCTTCGCGCTTTTGCAGTAAGCTATTATTCGTGCTTTTCCGTGTGTTGCTGCTATACACACGTGCTGTCCGTTTCCTGCCGTCGTCCTTGTTTTGTTCGCGCTGTTTTAGAATGAGCATCTGCCAACTCGCCCGCGCTTCAACTTCGGCACGTTTCTGTGCAGATCTCTCCTTCGTTTACCAATACCCCAAGACAGATTTATTCAGCCGCTCTCGGTACTAATCCTTCGGATATAATCCTCAGTACTTCATATCTGTTGTGTTCCTATAATGCCCTGTTTCATTATCGCGTCATCTCTTCGCGCTTTTGCAGTGAGCTATTATTCGTGCTTTTCCGTGTGTTGCTGCTATACACACGTGCTGTCCGTTTCCTGCCGTCGTCCTTGTTTTGTTCGCGCTGTTTTAGAATGAGCATCTGCCAACTCGCCGACGCTTCTACTTCGGCACATTTCTGAGCAGATCTCTCCTTCGTTTACCAATACCCCAAGATAGATTTATTCAGCCGCTCTCGGTACTATTCCTTCGGATTTAATCCTCAGTACTTCATATCTGTTGTGTTTCCATAATGCCCTGATTCATTATCGCGTCATCTCTTCGCGCTTTTGCAGTAAGCTATTATTCGTGCTTTTCCGTGTGTTGCTGCTCTACACACGTGCGGTCCGTTTCCTCCCGTCGTCCTTGTTTTGTTCGCGCGGTTTTAGAATGAGCATCTGCCAACTCGCCGACGCTTCTACTTCGGCACATTTCTGAGCAGATCTCTCCTTCGTTTACCAATACCCCAAGATAGATTTATTCAGCCGCTCTCGGTACTAATCCTTCGGATATAATCCTCAGTACTTCATATCTGTTGTGTTCCTATAATGCCCTGTTTCATTATCGCGTCATCTCTTCGCGCTTTTGCAGTGAGCTATTATTCGTGCTTTTCCGTATGTTGCTGCAGTACACACGTGCTGTCCGTTTCCTTCCGTCGTCCTTGTTTTGTTCGCGCTGTTTTAGAATGAGCGTCTACCAACTCGCCCACGCTTCTACTTCGGCACGTTTCGTGTAGATCTCTCCTTCGTTTACCAATACCCCTAGATAGATTTATTCAGCCGCTCTCGGTACTATTCTTTTAGATTTAATCCTCAGTACTTCGTATCTGTTGTGTTCCTATAATGCCCTATTTCATTATCGCGTCATCTCTTCGCGCTTTTGCAGTAAGCTATTATTCGTGCTTTTCCGTGTGTTGCTGCAGTACACACGTGCTGTCCGTTTCCTTCCGTCGTCCTTGTTTTGTTCGCGCTGTTTTAGAATGAGCGTCTGCCAACTCGCCCACGCTTCTACTTCGGCACGTTTCGTGTAGATCTCTCCTTCGTTTACCAATACCCCTAGACAGATTTATTCAGCCGCTCTCGGTACTATTCCTTCGGATTTAATCCTCAGTACTTCATATCTGTTGTGTTCCTATAATGCCCTGTTTCATTATCGCGTCATCTCTTCGCGCTTTTGCAGTAAGCTATTATTCGTGCTTTTCCGTGTGTTGCTGCTATACACACGTGCTGTCCGTTTCCTTCCGTCGTCCTTGTTTTGTTCGCGCTGTTTTAGAATGAGCATCTGCCAACTCGCCCACGCTTCTACTTCGGCACGTTTCGTGTGCAGATCTCTCCTTCGTTTACCAATACCCCTAGACAGATTTATTCATCCGCTCTCGGTACTATTCCTTCGGTAGTAATCCCTCAGTACTTCATATCTGTTGTGTTCCTATAATGCCCTGTTTCATTATCGCGTCATCTCTTCGCGCTTTTGCAGTAGGCTATTATTCGTGCTTTTCCGTGTGTTGCTGCTATACACACGTGCTGTCCGTTTCCTTCCGTCGTCCTTGTTTTGTTCGCGCTGTTTTAGAATGAGCATCTGCCAACTCGCCCACGCTTCAACTTCGGCACGTTTCTGTGCAGATCTCTCCTTCGTTTACCAATACCCCTAGACAGATTTATTCAGCCGCTCTCGGTACTATTCCTTCGGATTAATCCTCAGTACTTCATATCTGTTGTGTTCCTATAATGCCCTGTTTCATTATCGCGTCATCTCTTCGCGCTTTTGCAGTAAGCTATTATTCGTGCTTTTCCGTGTGTTGCTGCTATACACACGTGCTGTCCGTTTCCTTCCGTCGTCCTTGTTTTGTTCGCGCTGTTTTAGAATGAGCATCTGCCAACTCGCCCACGCTTCAACTTCGGCACGTTTCTGTGCAGATCTCTCCTTCGTTTACCAATACCCCTAGATAGATTTATTCAGCCGCTCTCGGTACTATTCCTTCGGATTTAATCCTCAGTACTTCATATCTGTTGTGTTCCTATAATGCCCTGTTTCATTATCGCGTCATCTCTTCGCGCTTTTGCAGTAAGCTATTATTCGTGCTTTTCCGTGTGTTGCTGCTATACACACGTGCTGTCCGTTTCCTTCCGTCGTCCTTGTTTTGTTCGCGCTGTTTTAGAATGAGCATCTGCCAACTCGCCCACGCTTCTACTTCGGCACATTTCTGAGCAGATCTCTCCTTCGTTTACCAATACCCCTAGATAGATTTATTCAGCCGCTCTCGGTACTATTCCTTCGGATATATCCTCAGTACTTCATATCTGTTGTGTTCCTATAATGCCCTGTTTCATTATCGCGTCATCTCTTCGCGCTTTTGCAGTAAGCTATTATTCGTGCTTTTCCGTATGTTGCTGCAGTACACACGTGCTGTCCGTTTCCTTCCGTCGTCCGTGTTTTGTTCGCGCTGTTTTAGAATGAGCGTCTACCAACTCGCCCACGCTTCTACTTCGGCACGTTTCGTGTAGATCTCTCCTTCGTTTACCAATACCCCTAGATAGATTTATTCAGCCGCTCTCGGTACTATTCTTTTAGATTTAATCCTCAGTACTTCGTATCTGTTGTGTTCCTATAATGCCCTATTTCATTATCGCGTCATCTCTTCGCGCTTTTGCAGTAAGCTATTATTCGTGCTTTTCCGTATGTTGCTGCAGTACACACGTGCTGTCCGTTTCCTTCCGTCGTCCTTGTTTTGTTCGCGCTGTTTTAGAATGAGCGTCTACCAACTCGCCCACGCTTCACTTCGGCACGTTTCGTGTAGATCTCTCCTTCGTTTACCAATACCCCTAGATAGATTTATTCAGCCGCTCTCGGTACTATTCCTTCGGTAGTAATCCTCAGTACTTCATATCTGTTGTGTTCCTATAATGCCCTGTTTCATTATCGCGTCATCTCTTCGCGCTTTTGCAGTAAGCTATTATTCGTGCTTTTCCGTGTGTTGCTGCTATACACACGTGCTGTCCGTTTCCTGCCGTCGTCCTTGTTTTGTTCGCGCTGTTTTAGAATGAGCATCTGCCAACTCGCCCACGCTTCAACTTCGGCACGTTTCTGTGCAGATCTCTCCTTCGTTTACCAATACCCCTAGACAGATTTATTCAGCCGCTCTCGGTACTATTCCTTCGGATTTAATCCTCAGTACTTCATATCTGTTGTGTTCCTATAATGCCCTGTTTCATTATCGCGTCATCTCTTCGCGCTTTTGCAGTAAGCTATTATTCGTGCTTTTCCGTGTGTTGCTGCTATACACACGTGCTGTCCGTTTCCTTCCGTCGTCCTTGTTTTGTTCGCGCTGTTTTAGAATGAGCATCTGCCAACTCGCCCACGCTTCTACTTCGGCACGTTTCTGTGCAGATCTCTCCTTCGTTTACCAATACCCCTAGACAGATTTATTCAGCCGCTCTCGGTACTATTCCTTCGGTAGTAATCCTCAGTACTTCATATCTGTTGTGGTCCTATAATGCCCTGTTTCATTATCGCGTCATCTCTTCGCGCTTTTGCAGTAAGCTATTATTCGTGCTTTTCCGTGTGTTGCTGCTATACACACGTGCTGTCCGTTTCCTTCCGTCGTCCTTGTTTTGTTCGCGCTGTTTTAGAATGAGCATCTGCCAACTCGCCCACGCTTCAACATCGGCACGTTTCTGTGCAGATCTCTCCTTCGTTTACCAATACCCCTAGACAGATTTATTCAGCCGCTCTCGGTACTATTCCTTCGGATTTAATCCTCAGTACTTCATATCTGTTGTGTTCCTATAATGCCCTGTTTCATTATCGCGTCATCTCTTCGCGCTTTTGCAGTAAGCTATTATTCGTGCTTTTCCGTGTGTTGCTGCTATACACACGTGCTGTCCGTTTCCTTCCGTCGTCCTTGTTTTGTTCGCGCTGTTTTAGAATGAGCATCTGCCAACTCGCCCACGCTTCAACTTCGGCACGTTTCTGTGCAGATCTCTCCTTCGTTTACCAATACCCCTAGACAGATTTATTCAGCCGCTCTCGGTACTATTCCTTCGGATTTAATCCTCAGTACTTCATATCTGTTGTGTTCCTATAATGCCCTGTTTCATTATCGCGTCATCTCTTCGCGCTTTTGCAGTAAGCTATTATTCGTGCTTTTCCGTGTGTTGCTGCTATACACACGTGCTGTCCGTTTCCTTCCGTCGTCCTTGTTTTGTTCGCGCTGTTTTAGAATGAGCATCTGCCAACTCGCCCACGCTTCAACTTCGGCACGTTTCTGTGCAGATCTCTCCTTCGTTTACCAATACCCCTAGACAGATTTATTCAGCCGCTCTCGGTACTATTCCTTCGGATTTAATCCTCAGTACTTCATATCTGTTGTGTTCCTATAATGCCCTGTTTCATTATCGCGTCATCTCTTCGCGCTTTTGCAGTAAGCTATTATTCGTGCTTTTCCGTGTGTTGCTGCTATACACACGTGCTGTCCGTTTCCTTCCGTCGTCCTTGTTTTGTTCGCGCTGTTTTAGAATGAGCATCTGCCAACTCGCCCACGCTTCAACTTCGGCACGTTTCTGTGCAGATCTCTCCTTCGTTTACCAATACCCCTAGACAGATTTATTCAGCCGCTCTCGGTACTATTCCTTCGGATTTAATCCTCAGTACTTCATATCTGTTGTGTTCCTATAATGCCCTGTTTCATTATCGCGTCATCTCTTCGCGCTTTTGCAGTAAGCTATTATTCGTGCTTTTCCGTGTGTTGCTGTTATACACACGTGCTGTCCGTTTCCTTCCGTCGTCCTTGTTTTGTTCGCGCTGTTTTAGAATGAGCATCTGCCAACTCGCCCACGCTTCAACTTCGGCACGTTTCTGTGCAGATCTCTCCTTCGTTTACCAATACCCCTAGACAGATTTAATCAGCCGCTCTCGGTACTATTCCTTCGGATTTAATCCTCAGTACTTCATATCTGTTGTGGTCCTATAATGCCCTGTTTCATTATCGCGTCATCTCTTCGCGCTTTTGCAGTAAGCTATTATTCGTGCTTTTCCGTGTGTTGCTGCTATACACACGTGCTGTCCGTTTCCTTCCGTCGTCCTTGTTTTGTTCGCGCTGTTTTAGAATGAGCATCTGCCAACTCGCCCACGCTTCAACTTCGGCACGTTTCTGTGCAGATCTCTCCTTCGTTTACCAATACCCCTAGACAGATTTATTCAGCCGCTCTCGGTACTATTCCTTCGGATTTAATCCTCAGTACTTCATATCTGTTGTGTTCCTATAATGCCCTGTTTCATTATCGCGTCATCTCTTCGCGCTTTTGCAGTAAGCTATTATTCGTGCTTTTCCGTGTGTTGCTGTTATACACACGTGCTGTCCGTTTCCTTCCGTCGTCCTTGTTTTGTTCGCGCTGTTTTAGAATGAGCATCTGCCAACTCGCCCACGCTTCAACATCGGCACGTTTCTGTGCAGATCTCTCCTTCGTTTACCAATACCCCTAGACAGATTTAATCAGCCGCTCTCGGTACTATTCCTTCGGATTTAATCCTCAGTACTTCATATCTGTTGTGGTCCTATAATGCCCTGTTTCATTATCGCGTCATCTCTTCGCGCTTTTGCAGTAAGCTATTATTCGTGCTTTTCCGTGTGTTGCTGTTATACACACGTGCTGTCCGTTTCCTTCCGTCGTCCTTGTTTTGTTCGCGCTGTTTTAGAATGAGCATCTGCCAACTCGCCCACGCTTCAACATCGGCACGTTTCTGTGCAGATCTCTCCTTCGTTTACCAATACCCCTAGACAGATTTAATCAGCCGCTCTCGGTACTATTCCTTCGGATTTAATCCTCAGTACTTCATATCTGTTGTGGTCCTATAATGCCCTGTTTCATTATCGCGTCATCTCTTCGCGCTTTTGCAGTAAGCTATTATTCGTGCTTTTCCGTGTGTTGCTGTTATACACACGTGCTGTCCGTTTCCTTCCGTCGTCCTTGTTTTGTTCGCGCTGTTTTAGAATGAGCATCTGCCAACTCGCCCACGCTTCAACTTCGGCACGTTTCTGTGCAGATCTCTCCTTCGTTTACCAATACCCCTAGACAGATTTAATCAGCCGCTCTCGGTACTATTCCTTCGGATTTAATCCTCAGTACTTCATATCTGTTGTGGTCCTGTAATGCCCTGTTTCATTATCGCGTCATCTCTTCGCGCTTTTGCAGTAAGCTATTATTCGTGCTTTTCCGTGTGTTGCTGTTATACACACGTGCTGTCCGTTTCCTTCCGTCGTCCTTGTTTTGTTCGCGCTGTTTTAGAATGAGCATCTGCCAACTCGCCCACGCTTCAACATCGGCACGTTTCTGTGCAGATCTCTCCTTCGTTTACCAATACCCCTAGACAGATTTAATCAGCCGCTCTCGGTACTATTCCTTCGGATTTAATCCTCAGTACTTCATATCTGTTGTGGTCCTATAATGCCCTGTTTCATTATCGCGTCATCTCTTCGCGCTTTTGCAGTAAGCTATTATTCGTGCTTTTCCGTGTGTTGCTGTTATACACACGTGCTGTCCGTTTCCTTCCGTCGTCCTTGTTTTGTTCGCGCTGTTTTAGAATGAGCATCTGCCAACTCGCCCACGCTTCAACATCGGCACGTTTCTGTGCAGATCTCTCCTTCGTTTACCAATACCCTAGACAGATTTAATCAGCCGCTCTCGGTACTATTCCTTCGGATTTAATCCTCAGTACTTCATATCTGTTGTGTTCCTATAATGCCCTGTTTCATTATCGCGTCATCTCTTCGCGCTTTTGCAGTAAGCTATTATTCGTGCTTTTCCGTGTGTTGCTGTTATACACACGTGCTGTCCGTTTCCTTCCGTCGTCCTTGTTTTGTTCGCGCTGTTTTAGAATGAGCATCTGCCAACTCGCCCACGCTTCAACATCGGCACGTTTCTGTGCAGATCTCTCCTTCGTTTACCAATACCCCTAGACAGATTTATTCAGCCGCTCTCGGTACTATTCCTTCGGATTTAATCCTCAGTACTTCATATCTGTTGTGTTCCTATAATGCCCTGTTTCATTATCGCGTCATCTCTTCGCGCTTTTGCAGTAAGCTATTATTCGTGCTTTTCCGTGTGTTGCTGCTATACACACGGGCTGTCCGTCTCCTGCCGCGTCCTTGTTTTGTTCGCGCTGTTTAGAATGAGCATCTGCCAACTCGCCGACGCTTCTACTTCGGCACATTTCTGAGCAGATCTCTCCTTCGTTTACCAATACCCCTAGATAGGTTTATTCATCCGCTCTCGGTACTATTCCTTAGGTAGTAATCCTCAGTGCTTCATATCTGTTGTGTTACTATAATGCCCTGTTCCATTATCTCGACATCTCTTCGCGCTTTTAGAGTAAGCTATTACGTGCTTTTCCGTGTGTTGCTGCTCTACACACGTGCTGTCCGTTTCCTGCCGTCGTCCTTGTTTTGTTCGCGCTGTTTTAGAATGAGCATCTGCCAACTCGCCCACGCTTCAACTTCGGCACGTTTCTGTGCAGATCTCTCCTTCGTTTACCAATACCCCTAGATAGATTTATTCAGCCGCTCTCGGTACTATTCCTTTAGATTTAATCCTCAGTACTTCGTATCTGTTGTGTTCCTATAATGCCCTATTTCATTATCGCGTTTATCTCTTCGCGCTTTTGCAGTAAGCTATTATTCGTGCTTTTCCGTATGTTGCTGCAGTACACACGTGCTCTCCGTTTCCTTCCGTCGTCCTTGTTTTGTTCGCGCTGTTTTAGAATGAGCGTCTACCAACTCGCCCACGCTTCTACTTCGGCACGTTTCGTGTAGATCTCTCCTTCGTTTACCAATACCCCTAGACAGATTTGAAATAGATGCCGGCGATATATATCTGAGTTGTAGTGAATGTAATTTCAGATATCATATAGGAAAATGCTCTGGTATGCCCGAATCTCAGTTTACTTCTTATGAGAGAACCAACTAAGAAAGCATGGCGTTGCCAAACGTGCCGTGTCGGTAAGACTCGAGGTGGGCAGAAAGAAAAGCCTAAATCGGATGTTTCATCGAATACAGCTGGCAAGTGTAGTGTGGAAACGGCTAAATTTGCCATCGCACTTTCAGACATTCAGGCTAAACTTTCAGTCCTTCTAAGTCTAAAGGACACTGTTGACAACATTGACCAGGCCATTCAACTAATGTCTGAGAAGTATGACAAAGTCCTTGCTTACACGGCACGCCACGAAGAAGAAATTAAAGGGTTGAAAAAGAAAGTGCACAAACTTGAGCTTCAAGATCACACAGGGCTGGACTCGGTGAAAGAACAACTAAATGACCTAGAATGGCGCAACCGAAAGCTAAATCTCGAATTCCATGGGATCGAACAAACGGACCAAGAAAGTTTATTGCAAAAAGTAAACGATGTGCCGAACACGCTAAAGGTACCAGCACTTGATAAAGATGACCTACTTGCTATTCACCGCCTCCCGACGAAACCCGATAAGATTCCAGGCATCATAGTCCGCTTTGCTAGGCAAGAAACAATAGACGTCTGGTTTGAAAAGCGAAAGGTTCTTCGTGATGCTGAAACTGCTATCTATCTTCAAGAAAACAACCAAACAGTGCAGGGAACTACTCATGGCAACAAAAAAATGGGCAAAAGACCACAACTTCGTTTGTTTGGCACCGTAATGCTAAAATCTACGTCCGGCGGAAAGAGGGGGACAGCGCTTTGCGTATCAAGTCTCTGAATGACCTGCATATGATAGAATCTGCCACAGAGTAAAAGGCCCATCAGCGATGTATTCTAGTTTCTTCGCTTATGCACTATGGCTCGTCACAGTTACATTTTGCCCAATGAGGCAATCAAGTTCATTGGTTCTGATTTTAAATCGTCTTTCAAGGTGTTTCATGCAAATTTGCAGTCCGCCAGAAATAAGAGCACTTCTCTAGAATCCCTCTTGAGTCAAATAAATGTTCAGTTTGATGTACTCATGTTAACAGAAACATGGTATGACACTGCAGATTACCCTTTTTGCTTGCCCGAGTATGACTCTTGTACTCTCACTCGAGAGTACGGCCGAGGAGGTGGTGTTATGATGTTAATTAGAAAGGATATAAAGTATGAAAGACTACCTGTATATACACGTTCTTCAAGCGACTTTGAAGTTTTGTCTGTTCTCTCGCACCGTAAACTTTTTGTTACGATATATCGCCCACCAGCAGGCAACCTTGACACATTCTTCAACTTCCTGGAGTCCCTTTTTTCATACACAAATGACAACGACCTAAGTCTCGTTTGCGGAGGAGATTTTAACATAAACTTGCTTGACTCGCCTAGTCCTGTTAAACACTTTAAGCTAATGCTAGAAATGTATTATATTAGAAATACGATCAGTTTGCCAACAAGAGTCACGTTACAGTCATCTACACTAATTGATATTTTTCTAACTAATTACCAGTCGAATGAGCTTAAATCTGGTGTCTTAGTTTACGATATTAGCGACCACCTGCCGACTATTCTATGTGTCAAATCTCCAAATAAAGAAAAATTAGCACAACGTAAAGTTACGTTCCAACGGATTTTGCCCAACCAGCTGGAAGCATTTGGCAGGGATGTCATGAGAGTTGACTGGTCAGATGTTTTTAACAGCTGGGATGTAAATTCTGCTTATGATTGTTTCATTCAAAAGTTCACTGACATTTATATATCTTGTTTTCCTTTTGTTACTATTAATTTATCCAGAAAAATAAGAAAGCCATGGATTAATGGCGATCTAATGGCAAGAATAAAAATAAAGAACGACATGTTCCACAGGTTCATTCAGACCAAAGATATCATCCTCCTGAGAGAATTCAAGAAGTATCGGAATAAGCTAAATAAAAATATTAAGAAAGCTAAAGCACATTACCTAGAAAAGTCTTTTAGTGCAGTTAAAAATAATAGTAAATCAACATGGAGGAAACTAAATGAAGTTCTGTGCCGCTCACAAAGAACTAGCCCAGTGGAAGAACTTTTGATAAATGGAATAATAGTTAATGGGGCTTCCCTAGCCGACGCATTTAATGATCACTTCGCTAGCCTCCCAACCCCTCAGCTATCTAGACGTACAAAGCTCTCTAATAATCCTCCTTGCCCACACAGCTTATTTCTTGCACCTACTTCAGACGAAGAAATTTCTTCTATATTCTTGAATCTCAAGAATTCACGCAGCTGTGACACTCAAGGTATGCAAATCGAGCCATTAAAATACGTTATTGATTGTATAGCACCTGTACTAACGCACATTTTCAATCTGAGTTTTACTACAGGTACCTTCCCGAAACAGCTTCAAGTAGCGAAAGTGAAACCAATTTATAAAAAAGGAGATCACAATGACCTCGGCAATTACCGTCCCATATCAATTCTGCCAGCGTTCTCTAAAGGATTAGAAAAACTTCTTCTGGTTCGCCTTGTTTCCTTTTTAGATACATTAGACGCATTGTCGAGCGCACAGTACGGGTTTCGGAAACATCGGTCTACCCAATTAGCTCTACTTGATCAAAAGGAGTATATTTTACATAATATCGAAGCAAAAAAACTTGTGTTGGGTGTGTTCATTGATTTCACTAAAGCTTTTGATTACCTGAACAGAACCTTACTCCTCGAAAAGTTGGAATCTTATGGCATTCGCGGAAATGCATGGGAATTAATTAAATCATACCTCTCTCATCGTTGTCAATTTGTTGAGGTCAATGGTCACCCTTCACATTTAATACAAACTCACACTGGAGTTCCTCAAGGGAGTATTCTTGGCCCCCTTTTGTTTAATCTATACTTAAATGATATTGACAGTCTTGATGATCGAGCTAAGTTTGTAATTTACGCCGATGATACTAGCATATTCTTTTCTTCCGATGACAGCACTGAATTGTTTATGATAGCCAACTCTGTACTCGCTAAGGTAGCTGCTTGGGCACAGGAAAATGGCTTGGTAATCAGCATTCCTAAAACAAAAGCGATTGTTTTCCGTCCTAAGACACGACAGATTCCACCTAATTTAACGCTTAGTTTAAATAATACGGAGATAGAAATAGTGAGTGGATTTAAAACGTTGGGAGTGATCTTCACGGAACATATGTCCTGGGACAGACACGTCGATTACATCTCAAGTAAGCTCGCCTTGATTAACGGCATTTTGTACAGACATAGAGATTTCCTCCCTAAAAATATTTTGTTACTCCTATATAATTCCTTGTTTGTCTCTCATTTACAATATTGTAGTCTGGTCTGGGGTACTACTACCCTAACTAACATAAACAAGTTGAGTATATTACAGCGAAGGGTTCTTAGAATTATTACACGCTCTCAATACGATTGTGATATATACTCTGTAATGCAAAACCTTGGCATAATACGTTTTGAAAACATGTACAATTATCACCTGTGCCTTGGGCTTATCAGGGAAAGGAAAGCTAAATGCAATAGTTTAATAAGGTTTGCCGAATTAGCCATAAAAGGTCCATCACGCTACCCCACACGCAATCTCGAGTTTTGGAAAGTGCATTCCTTCCGGACTAATTATGGATTTCAGACACTAAAATATCGAATTCCTAATATACTAAACACATACCTAAAGGATAACATTCATATTCTTGATCTTAAGCCACATGAACTGAAATATTTATTCCTGTAATGGTACCTTTGTGTGTCCTATATATTTTTTACTTATACTTAAGCTTTGCCTAATTCAGTTGTCATGAATGCATACATTTGTGAATGCTTTCTTTGTTATGAACTATCAAACAATGTCGCTTTTATGTTGCTGTATTACATTTGTGCGCTCCTTTTTACCATTACATTTTTCTTAGATATTAGTATCTAATCTTCCTCCCACTTAGGAACTTGTATTCACTTTTTGTACGAGCAGTACATCCCATACTTTATTATGTATTGCCGCCAATATTTGCAGTGTTTGTTCGTTTTTCAAATCTGCCGCGACACCACCTTATCGCTTTGTTTGCGACGCAAGACGCGACTAGATTTATCTCGATTGATCGCAGCCAGGCAAAGCTGATTCTACATTGTTCCGGAATGTTCTAGTAACTTTGCGCCCTTTATCTCGAATGTTCGCTATCAGCTTTAAATTGAGCACGGCCGACAGCGGCGGGGATTCTGTTCGACGACCGCCGAGCACGCTTGTCGCTTCGCCGCCGCCGAGTGATTCAGTCCATTTTGGGTGCAAGTCAGCCCAATAAACAGTTCTTTTAGAAGATCCTTTCGTCCGTCTTCATCGCTGCTTCGACTGCCGTCACCACTACGTGACATCTGGTGGAGGTGCGGGGTAGCCTTCCATGTTCCGGACGCCCCCTTCAAGTCGTGAAGCCAGCCCTGAGCGCTTCACACCCGAGGACGAGCCAGCAGCTCAGCGAGCCAGCCGACGTCTCCAGGGAGAGGAGCCTGAGTTCGGGAAACTGCCGGACCGCACCAGACAGCGAAAAGATGCTGCTACCAGCACTGCAACCTCGCCAAAGATGTCGACACCGATCATACTGCAGCAGCCGCGGGTGCCGCCAACTTTCAATGGATCCCTAGGCGAAGACCCTGAAGAATGGTTGGACCAATTTGAGCGCGTGGCGTCATTCAACAAGTGGGATGATGCGGCAAAGATTGGACACGTTTTTTCCTCATTGGATGGCTCCGCACGCACGTGGTACGAAAACTACGAGTCGTCCCTTACGACATGGGAGCTATTCAAGAGAGAACTATTGAAGGTATTCACCAGTGTCGTGAGGAAAGAAAGAGCCGAACGACTCCTCGAGTCCAGGATCTAGCTTCCGAATGAGCCCGTCCGCAGTTACGTCGAGGAGATGAAGCGCCTATTTCGCCGCGCCGATCCCGGGATGACCGAGGAAAAAAAAGTTCAGTTTTTAATGCGTGGCGTAAAAGAACAACTCTTTGCAAGCCTCGTCCGCCAGCCGCCAAAAACAGTCGAGGAGTTTATGCAAGAAGCCTGCACGATTGAGAAGACCCTCGACGTTCGAGCTCGGCAGTACAATCGCCCTTCCTCTGCCTGTGCAATCCGTTCGGACACGCCGGCCACCACCAGCGACAGCTTGCGGGAAGTTATCCGCGAAATCGTCCGAGAGGAGCTACGCCGATTTCTGCCATCTTCCCCACAGCCACAAGCAGCGACTCTGATGGATGTGGTACGGGAAGAAGTGCAACAGGCACTTGGCACCCCGACGGCCACAGAACCCCAGGCCATGACCTACGCCGCTGCAGTAAGTACTGCTCAGCCCCAGCGACAACCCCCACGTCCTCCCCGAGATGAGCCAATCGTTCCACAACGCCGCCTCCCAGCCCCCGCCCGCCCAGCCTATGACCGACGCTCAAGCCCCAGGAAATGCGACGCCTGGAGGACTTCCGACAACCGGCCGTTGTGCTTCCATTGCGGTGAGGCCGGCCATATTCTTCGTCACTGCCCGTACCGACGTATCGGTCTTCGAGGATTTGCCGTTAACGCCCCACGACCACGCTTCGGACAACGTCCGCACGAAATCGACGAGTACCTGCGTCGAGAAGAGTACACGCCGAACCGCTTTTCGCGCTCACCATCGCCGTCAACCTCGCGCTTTGCGTCGCCACGCCGCAGCTACGCAGCCGCGGTACGAGGAAGGTCGCCCAGCCCCCGTAGGGGAAACTAAAGGCAGCAACCTCTGGAGGTGAGGTTGCTCACGAGCTAAACGCCGAAGATCCTCCACCGACCACGCCCCATCAAGACGCTGCACCCGCGACGCCGCATGAAGAACCGACACTCGCTGCACCGACGCCGCACACAATGAGAACCTCGATCACGACGCAAGCTACCTTGAAATCGACGCCGCCACCCAGAAGAGCTTCGACCACACGCCCAACCCGTGACTCGCATACGCGACGAAGCCGTGACCCGACGCCGAGAGCGACATGCAATGCAAGAGCCAGGAGCTCGAACCTAGAAGTGACTATCGACGGCCGGAAAGTTACCGCTCTAGTCGACACAGGAGCCGATTACTCGGTGATGAATGGAACATTCGCTGCGCAGCTCAGAAAAGTCACAACGGCTTGGGACGGCCCACAAATTCGCACCGCTGGGGGCCACCTCATTACGCCATCAGGACGATGCACAGCGCGAGTGACTGTCAAAGGACATACTTATCCTGCGACCTTTGTTGTGCTACCGCAATGCTCCCGCGAAGTGATCTTGGGTATGGATTTCCTTAATGAGCATCAGGCGATCATCGACCTGCGATCCAAGCTGATCACGCTTTCGACAGACGAAGCCATCGCTTCGATGAAAACTCGGGAAAATCACGTTGCCCTAAGTGTCCTGGAGGAAGAAGTGAGCGTCCCACCCCGTTCAAGCGTTATCGTGACCGTAGGCGCCACGAAAGCCATAAACACTGAAGCCATCATCGAGGGGAACATGCAGTTGCTACTAGACCGAGGAATCAGCATCGCAAGAGGCATCGCACATTTCCGCAATGGCCAGGCCGAAGTACTGCTGACTAACTTCACCGAAGAATACCGGCATAATAACAGAGGAACGACGATTGCTTTCTACGACGAAATATCTGACGTACGAGATTCCTTCGCCCTCTCCGACCCCTCCGCAGAAGATCCGCATAACCAAGAGAACTCGCCCACTTTCGACATCAACCCAGCCCTGCACCGGAACAGACAAGACCAGATCCGCTATCTGCTTCAAAACTACAGTGAGTGCTTTTCGACATCGCCGAAGGTGCGACAGACGCCAATTGCCAAGCATCGCATTATAACGGATCAACACGTCCGACCTCTCCGTCAAAGCCCCTACCGTGTGTCTCCGCGAGAACGACAAGCCATCCGGGACCAAGTCGAAGAAATGCTTCGCGACAAAGTCATCCAGCCTTCAAACAGCCCATGGGCGGCACCGGCTGTTCTAGTGAGAAAGAAAGACGGCGCACTTCGATTCTGCGTGGATTACCGCCGCTTGAACAACATAACAAGGAAGGACGTCTACCCCCTCCCCCGCATCGACGACACACTGGACCGCCTCTGCAACGCCAAATATTTCTCATCGATGGACCTCAAGAGCGGCTACTGGCAAATTGAGGTCGACGAAAGAGATCGCGAGAAGACAGCATTCATAACTCCGGATGGGCTGTTTGAGTTCAAGGTGATGCCATTTGGTCTCTGTTCCGCACCAGCGACGTTTCAGCGAGTAATGGATACAGTGCTGGCAGGCCTGAAGTGGCAGATTTGTCTGGTATATTTAGATGACGTCGTTGTCTTCGCCTCGAACTTTGAAGAGCACCTCAAAAGACTTCGAACAGTACTAGACGCAATCAAGTCGTCTGGCCTAACCTTGAAAGCAGAGAAATGCCACTTTGCCTACGAAGAGCTGCTGTTTCTAGGCCACATCGTTAGCAAGGAAGGAGTACGCCCAGACCCGCAGAAAACAGCCGCTATTGAACAGTTTCAACCGCCGGCCGATAAGAAAGCAGTGCGCAGATTTCTCGGACTATGCGCATATTACCGACGATTTGTGAAAAACTTTTCGCGCATCGCCGAGCCCCTGACCCAACAGACGAAGGCAGACGTGCCGTTTAAATGGGAAGCGCCGCAAGCAGAAGCCTTCAAGGAACTTCAGCGTCGTTTACAGTCCCCACCGATCCTTGCGCATTTTGATGAAAACGCCGATACTGAAGTTCATACCGACGCAAGCAGCGTGGGACTAGGCGCCGTTCTCGTTCAAAAAAGTGACGGGCTGGAGAAGGTCATCGCATACGCTAGCCGTTCCCTTTCTAAGGCCGAGGCTAACTATTCGACCACTGAGAAGGAGTGCCTTGCCATCATCTGGGCTACGTCGAAATTCCGCCCCTACCTCTACGGACGGCCGTTCAAGGTGGTCAGCGACCACCACGCGCTCTGCTGGCTTGCCAATTTGAAGGATCCCTCTGGCCGACTCGCTCGATGGAGTCTGCGTCTCCAGGAGTTTGACGTCACCGTCGTTTACAAGTCTGGACGCAAGCACACTGACGCCGATTGCCTCTCACGAGCCCCTGTAGATGCACCGCCGCAGGACGACGATGAGGACGCCTTCCTGGGACCCATCAGCGCAAGCTCTTTTGCTCAGCAGCAACGCTCGGACCCCAACCTAAAAGGCCTCATCGAGCACCTGGAAGGCAAGGTTTCTTCACCCCCCGCTTCATTCAAGCGAGGACTGTCTTCTTTCTGTGTGCAGAATGAGGTCCTTGTGAAGAAGAACTTTACAGCGAACAAAACAGCCTACCTCCTTGTTGTACCTACTTGTCTCCGCGAAGAAGTTCTACAGGCTTCACACGACGAGCCGACAGCTGGACATCTCGGGTTTACTCGCACCCTCCGCCGCATTCAAGACAAGTATTACTGGCCCCGACTGTCTGCCGATGTCGCACACTATGTGAAAACATGCCGAGATTGTCAGCGATGAAAAACTCCTCCCACACGACCAGCAGGATTTCTGAACCCCATTGAACCTCCCTCACGACCCTTTCAGCAGATTGGCATGGACTTGCTTGGCCCTTTTCCAACGTCAACATCTGGAAATAAGTGGATCATCATAGCGACCGACTACCTGACCCGCTACGCCGAGGCGAAAGCCCTACCGAACGGAACAGCAGCAGAAGTGGCCAAATTTTTCGTGGAGTGCATTCTTCTTCGACACGGCGCCCCCGATGTGCTCATCACGGACAGAGGAACAGCATTTACGGCGGAACTCACGCAAGCCATCCTGCGCTACAGCCAAACCAGCCACCGGAGGACAACTGCATACCATCCGCAGACCAACGGACTGACCGAGCGCCTGAACAAAACCATCGCCGATATGCTCGCTATGTATGTCGATGCCGAACATAAAACCTGGGATGTCATCCTGCCTTACGTCGTCTTCGCCTACAACACCGCAGTGCAGGAGACCACCCAGATGACGCCTTTTAGGCTCGTCCATGGCAGGGATGCCACGACCACGCTAGACGCCATGCTGCCCAACGTTACAGAAGAAGAGAACTTCGACGTTGCCGCCTACCTTCAACGCGCAGAAGAAGCTCGAAGGCTTGCCCGATTACGGATCAAAGATCAGCAGCGGTCCGACGCCAGACGCTACAACCTACGAAGACGCAACGCGGAATACAAGCCAGGAGACCAACTCTGGGTGTGGACGCCCATTCGCCGCCGTGGATTGAGTGAAAAGCTTTTGCGCCGCTATTTCGGCCCGTACGAGGTTCTTCGTCGGCTGGGTGAACTGGATTATGAAGTCATCCCTGACGCAATGACTGCATCCCAGCGACGCCGCGTACGACCAGAAGTTGTCCATGTAGTCCGTCTGAAGCCGTATTATGCGCGCTAAAGGCCGCTGCATTTCCATGCTCTATTTTCGCAAGATCCGTTTTTTTCCCTTACTAGTCGCATTATTTGTTTTAATGCATCGGGTCGATGCTTCTTTGAGAGGGGAGTAATGCCGCCAATATTTGCAGTGTTTGTTCGTTTTTCAAATCTGCCGCGACACCACCTTATCGCTTTGTTTGCGACTCAAGACGCGACTAGATTTATCTCGATTGATCGCAGCCAGGCAAAGCTGATTCTACATTGTTCCGGAATGTTCTAGTAACTTTGCGCCCTTTATCTCGAATGTTCGCTATCAGCTTTAAATTGAGCACGGCCGACAGCGGCGGGGATTCTGTTCGACGACCGCCGAGCACGCTTGTCGCTTCGCCGCCGCCGAGTGATTCAGTCCATTTTGGGTGCAAGTCAGCCCAATAAACAGTTCTTTTAGAAGATCCTTTCGTCCGTCTTCATCGCTGCTTCGACTGCCGTCACCGCTACGTGATATATACTATGTGATATATACTCTGTAATGCAAAACCTTGGCATAATACGTTTTGAAAACATGTACAATTATCACCTGTGCCTTGGGCTTATCAGGGAAAGGAAAGCTAAATGCAATAGTTTAATAAGGTTTGCCGAATTAGCCATAAAAGGTCCATCACGCTACCCCACACGCAATCTCGAGTTTTGGAAAGTGCATTCCTTCCGGACTAATTATGGATTTCAGACACTAAAATATCGAATTCCTAATATACTAAACACATACCTAAAGGATAACATTCATATTCTTGATCTTAAGCCACATGAACTGAAATATTTATTCCTGTAATGGTACCTTTGTGTGTCCTATATATTTTTTACTTATACTTAAGCTTTGCCTAATTCAGTTGTCATGAATGCATACATTTGTGAATGCTTTCTTTGTTATGAACTATCAAACAATGTCGCTTTTATGTTGCTGTATTACATTTGTGCGCTCCTTTTTACCATTACATTTTTCTTAGATATTAGTATCTAATCTTCCTCCCACTTAGGAGCTTGTATTCACTTTTTGTACGAGCAGTACATCCCATACTTTATTATGTATTATTATGTTTTTCATGTACGAGTAGTGCATTCTTTACTTTATTATGTATTATTATGTTTTTCTTCGATGAAAGATATGTCGGGTTGTCGGCGTGTACTGCTGCTGCTTTGTAGGGGACGAGGACTTGTCAAGCTGCTATCGCAGCTTTTTGCCTCGCCTCTCCCATCTTTGATGGAAATAAATGGAATATATATCCTTCGGTAGTAACCCTCAGTACTTCATATCTGTTGTGTTCCTATAATGCCCTGTTTCATTATCGCGTCATCTCTTCTCGCTTTTGTAGTAAGCAATTATTCGTGCTTTTCCGTATGTTGCTGCAGTTCACACGTGCTGTCCGTTTCCTTCCGTCGTCCTTGTTTTGTTCGCGCTGTTTTAGAATGAGCATCTGCCAACTCGCCCACGCTTCAATTCGGCACGTTTCTGTGCAGATCTCTCCTTCGTTTACCAATACCCCTAGACAGATTTATTCATCCGCTCTCGGTACTATTCCTTCGGTAGTAACCCTCAGTACTTCATATCTGTTGTGTTCCTATAATGCCCTGTTTCATTATCGCGTCATCTCTTCGCGCTTTTGCAGTAGCTATTATTCGTGCTTTTCCGTGTGTTGCTGCTATACACACGTGCTGTCCGTTTCCTTCCGTCGTCCTTGTTTTGTTCGCGCTGTTTTAGAATGA
>JARKHS020015655.1:0-12709 GCA_030143305.2 Amblyomma americanum | reverse complement strand
GCCTAACGCTTTTAACAAAGCTTGGCGGCGTTTTACATAAAGTCGATGCACATTCTTTTTTACTGTTGCGAGCACTTGCAGAACGCTTACGATACTACTTCCTCTGAGCTTGCGATCCGTGCACACAGCAGCCCAGCGCACGCTTCCCAAAGAAGGAAAAAACTGCGTGGTCGCGTTGTAGCAGGTCTCGACGTAAGCGTCACTCTGAGCGAAATAATATTTCGTAATTTTTTTTATGAATTCAAGTAATTGCATGAGGCAGGGAGAATCGGCTGTGTTCAGATCTGTTAATTTTTCACATCATATGATTTTTGAAAAGCAATGAACGCGACACACTAACTGATCCGTTTCCGTAGCTTGCCTTGTGTTTGCTGTCGCTTTCATTATTTTATCTCTCATTTCTTGTGTTCCAGTAACAAAAGCGGAGCTTATCCAGAGGATGTCGAAGAGAAAAGTGACTGCAATGGACCTTGAAAAGTCTGAGCCAGCAACAACAGTTGCACAGATACATGTATGTACTGAGCGAAGTTTTACTGCGGATGCCTCTGCTACTGCCACTTGTACGCTTACCAGTCGCAATATGTACATTACATAGCAGCATACTTCAGAGCCAGACAGGCGTCTCTGTCTGTGTGTGTCTAAAATATTTATGGTGGCGGGAAGCAGCCAGGCTGCCTTCAGCAACAGAGAGCTTTGGAGCGAGCCCACCGATACGGCGTTGCTGGACAGCACACTTCTCTCATTGCAGCACGTTGTCTTAGCTTCAGCTTGCAACTCGCTGGCCTGTTTTCTCAGTGCCATGATGCTGCTTAAGTATATGTATTGCTGGAAATTTATAAGCCCTGCTATTCTTCGGTTATGCAGCTTACCAAAGCGAATCGGGCCACGTGAGACACGGATAGTGCCTCTGATAATTATTATTAACGAGGGGTGATAATTATTTTTCACGTGTCTATCGAAAAAACCGGTGCCGCACTGTGGGCTTCAACTGCGGTGGGCTCTCTCCTGTCGGGGCGGCTCTTGTCAAGACACGATTAATTACTGGAAGGCACCGTTCTCCTCTTCCCGTCATCTGTCCATCGTCGGTCGCTTCTTGCAGGGAACGATTCAAAGGGGGAAGGTCATTTGCATCGAGCCGAGCGTGGGAAAAATTTCACAGGCTCCTTCCCAGCTAGTCATCCTTTTTTTTGCAGTCGTCGGCCACCTGATGATGCGGTCGAAATTGCCACTGCTGTTGCTGCGCCACCATGGTCATCCCTGTCGATGGGATCTGCACCTTAATCCTCTTCGGCTGGTGTGCATTGCGTTCATAACAGGCCCAACGCAGACGTCACCGAAAGCTCCCCAATTGACTTTCAAACAAAAGGGGTGCTGTCTACTCTTGTAAACGAAAGGGCAGCCACACAGAACAAGCAGGGATGGAGGACTAAAGTTAGAAGACCAAGCGGAAGGGAGAAAAACCTCTGAGAAGGAATGGAAGGAGAGGAGCATGGAAAAGTAGCTGGTTTGCCATATATGAAACTCCAATATAATGTCTTTTATTAAAGAATTGTTTGCGGTTGTGTGTTCCGGGGACGGTGCCTCACAACAACCTTGGTAGAAGACATTTTCAGCCAGAGGGTGGTCGGGGCCCTTTAAGTAGTGGGTGCCGGCTGGCGTGCATGTGTGCTCTGCCAAATTTGTTGTTCAAAATTTTTATTCTCTAAGGAGGTCATTTTCATTTGACAGCTGAAGATGAAGCATAACCTTTCGTGTGCCGATTCGGTCGTTGGCATAAAGCTTAGTGCTCGGGTCTTCTGCCACAAGTGCTCAAAATACCTGAGAAATACCGTATGCATACTTCACCTTGTATTTGACTCATCAAAAAGAAAAATTTCCCAGTGTGGATCATCATGCCTGCACACACAGTGCGGGGCCGACATGCAAGGACACATTGTAATGCCTTTCATTCCAGTGCTAGCTTTGCAGTAAAAGCGACAGCATACCGACACGATGTGCAACTAAATTTGTACAGTACATGCACTTCAGAAAAATCTTCAACCAGCTGATATGCACGCTTGTCAAAATTATGCGTGCAGTACTTGCTGGCAGCAAAATTAAAAGCTGGAGGGCGGCAGACTACAGTTGAGTGGAACATATCCTGATTGTTTTCTGCTTACAGCCCACAGGAATTAGTTCACAAACAGAAATTGCAACTAACACAGCATAGTCAGTATAGGGAGGGTCGATCATTGGCGCCCAAGTAATTAGTGTGTAGTTAACAAATATGCAATAATCTGAGACTACAGCATGTTGTTTGGGCAGTACATGCGCAGTTTTGCCTCCTCCTCCTCATCATCATCAGCCTCACTACACCCACAGCGCAAAAGCCTCTCCCATGTCTTTCCAATTAACGCTGTCCAATTAACCCTCCTATGTGGAGTCAAATGCAAGTCTTTAGATTGCGACTGCCCGTCACATATGCTTTTGAGGATATCTCGAAGCTTACATGCAGACTTCACGACAGCACACAACGCACTGAAGGACATATACTTGCATGGCTGCCGCCGATGTATGCATCTGAGTGCAAGAGTCCGCAGCGGCCCTGAATAACCAACGTCCTTTCTTTCGCTCCCAAGGATCAGATTTCTACCGTACGCATGCCGAGCAATGAGACGCAACAGCACGCAAAGCAGCAGAGGGCACTCGCCTTCCGTAATCCATGGACGGCCTTGGCGCCATGATTGCCAGCCGGCTGGTTCCGGCGGCGACCAGTTCATGTGAGCATGATGCACCTTCTTGTCAGGAGTGTATTTTCTGGCAGCGAACAGGCTCTCCGAGCGCGGCAATTTGAAAAAGCCCAATGATAATTTAAAGACGTAAAGACGCCTAATTTTGGTGGCATGTTTTCTTCTCTACAATGATTCAGAAGACACTACTATGAATGAATGATCATGTGGTATTTGCCTGGGACCTATAAATAATTTATAATCGAATTTTTCTGTCATGCTGTCTCGGTTTCAACAGCCGAGTGAAGACTGTGACATTAAAGAGGTTATATGTAACGTGAAGCATGGAAAAAATGCGATATAATTGCAGCTTGATCGTTTTAATTCACTACAATGTTGAAGCCAGCCTTCCTCAATAGTCGGAATGACAAATGTAGCAGCACCGATTATATTGCAGTTTTTCATGCCTCGCATGACCTATAAGCTCACTTTGACGTCATAGTCCCCATTCAGGTCTTGAAACTGAAACAGCGCAAGAAAGAAATTCGATTATAAATTATTTAGTAGTCATGGGAGAATCTTCATCATCATCAGCCTGATTGCACCCACTGCAGGGTGAAGGCCTCTCCCATGCCTCTCCAATTAACCATGTTTTGCCAGCTGCGCCCACCTTATGCCTGCAAACTACTTAATTTCATACGCCCACCTAACCTTCTGCCGCCCCCTGCGATGCTTTCTTTCTCTTGGAATCCCTTAAGGACCAACAGCTATCTTACCTTCGCATTACATTCCCCGCTCAAGCCAATTTCTTCCTCTTAATTTTGGCTAGGATGTAATTAACCCGCGTGTGTTCCCTCAACCACTTTTCCTGCTTCTGGTCTCTTAAAGGAGTATAGACACCTAATTTTGGTGGCATGTTTGCTTTTCTTCAATGATGCAGAAGACGCTAATATGCATGAATCACCATGTGATGTTTGCCTACGACCGCTAAATAATTTATAATTGATTTTCCTGTCATGTTGTTTCAGGTTTAGAACAGCCGAACGATGGCTCTGACGTCAAATAGGGCTTTCGCTTCACGTGAGCCATGGAAAAATTTCCATAGAATCGCTGCTTCATTGTTCTAATTTACTGCAGTGTTGAAATCAGCCTTCCTCAATTGCTGCAATGACAACAAATGTGCAAGCAGCGATTATATTGCTGTTTTTTTTATGTCTCGTGACGTGTAAGCACACATTGACGTCACTGTCCTTGTTCAAGTGTTGAAGCCGAAACTGGACGAAAAAGAAATGCTATAAAAAATATTAAGCGGTCGTAAGAGATTACTCGCTGCTACTCCATGTATATTAATGCCTTATGCATCATTACAAACAAGAAAACACGCACCCAAACGGTAGGTGTTATACTGCTTTAACGTTACGCCTATCATTTTTCTTTCCGTGGCTCACTGCGTTCTCCTCATCTTAAGCTGAACCCTTTTTGTTAGCCTCCACGTTTCTGCCCCATAGGTGGGTACTGGTAACATACAGCTTTTGTACACATTTCTCTTGAGGGATATTGGTAAACTGCCATTCATGACCTGAGAGACCCTGCCATATGCGCTCCGTCGCAATCTTATCCTTCTAGTTATTCCCACATGATCCGGATCAGTTGTCACTATTGATACCTGCCTTAAATAGACGTATTCCTTTACCACTTCCCTTACCTCACTACCAATTGTGAACTGCTGTTCTCTTGCTAGACTTGAGAATAGGAGAATACCACAAGGTAATCCACGTATAATAATACCTGCTGCCTCATTAGAAAGCAAAAACACACACCCAAAAGATGGGTGTTTATACTCCTTTAAAGCTAGTTGGTGCATTACAGAATGTTAGTCACCAGTGTTACCAGTCAAACCATTTAACATCATATTTTGATCTGTTGATTGAAATCAAGTTTTTGTTTTCTAGTTAATGGTATTTCATTATTTTTTTGCTCCTTATTTCGAAAAATTATTTCTCGAGACTCTGACCAGGCTTAAGATGTGTAATGTGATAGTAAACTGAATATGTTTGAAAATCCTCTCAAGTTGCCCTTTAATTTACCTTGTGCATTAGTCTTTTGTAGCAAATGTGAACACTTTTCATACTTTGCCGTCTTCCACTAGCATGGATCCTGCTGCACCACAGAACCCGGATATCTTGCTGAGGTCAGCAGCCAGGAATGAAGGTGTCGCATATTTAGAATGTAAGACAAGTTGGCTTTGATGCCAAATCGGCCAATGCTGATAAAGGAGCAAAACACAGACGGAAGACGAGGCTGACAAAGTTCAGTTTGGTGCTCAGGAACGCTTGGCTACCGGGGTGCGCCGTGCTAACAAAGATTGTGGCCGTCCACACTTCTTGTTTGATTTGCGTCTTTACACTTGTGGAAGGGCTGGGTGCGCCGTGCTAACAAGAAGTGTCGACGGCCACAATCTTTGCTAGTACAGCGCACATCGGTAGCCAAGCGTTCCTGTGCGTCAAACTGAACTTTGTCAGCGTCGTCTTCCGCCTGTGTTTTGCTCCTTCTTCAGAACGGGGCGCTGGGGCATCAAAGCCCTATTGTCAATCTTACAAGAATGATTTTGTAAGCTTGAAATGCTTTTAGCTCTCATCCTTGATAAATGCAGGCAAACAATCTAGAAACTGGAAACATGGGGATGAGCATCTCTGCACACCTCCCGGAAATGGGAAATTTTCTGTAAGAATGATATGAAGCAGAAAAAAAAATTGCCTGCAGAGCAGCCCTAGGCACAATTTTAACCTGTGGCAGCTCAGAGCAGCTTTGCTTAGCGATGGCTTTGTGGTCGAAATGCAGTTTTTGTTTTTGTTCTAGATGTTGACGTTTCATTATTTTGCAGAATTATTTCTTGCAACTGAGACAAGGTTCAAGAAGAGTAATGTGATAGTGAACTCAAAGTGCTTTAAAAATCCCCTGCAGATGCCAATTAAAGGAACACTGAGGAGAAATTGAGGTTGCCTTGTATCGATAGAGTATAAGCTCCTGATCACAAAAACGCCACTCCTACTGAAAAACAAAGCTCTTGTAAAGTAGAAAATAGCAAGAACAAAAATTCAGGTATCGCCGCCACAGGGCAATCTCGCAAGTACAAGCGTGATGACGTCATTGGAAAAGAGACGCCACCTTGGAGGAATTTTCCTTCCTACATGACGCTGCGAATCTCTGAGGCTGACAAAGGAAGGTTGCGCGGATCAATATTGAAGTAAGTTTTGTTTTAAAACCGATAGTGCACTTTTATCACACCAGGAAGACAGAAAAAAGACAACCTGAATGTTGGAAGCAAAGAAAGCCGATGCTTGGCGGCGCCACAGGCGGCCAGGAGAGATTCGACTTGTTATGGCGCTTCGCCTCTATGATCTTTGTGTTCCTCACGGTTTTGGTTTTGAGGCGTCTCAATTTACAAGCGCCGAACAGCAGAGGAACTCCCAAGTGTCGCTTCAAGTGCTAGTTATCCTTTGAAGGAGCGTGTTAAGGCTGGTCAGATTATTGCCGCGGTCGATGAAAAACCATGATGCCACGATGGTCGGTGATCGTACAAGGCAGTGCGCAGTACAAAGAGCACTTGTGTCTTCGCACGCTCGCCCAGCGAAACATTCCTGGCTCTGCCAGTCAACTTCAATCTACTTAACGAAAATTCTTTGTTAGAGACGGGAGACAGGGTACAAGGCAGTTAAGAAAAATATGCTGATGGCCTAGCTCTGTTAGGCCAGCATATATGTAGCGAAAGCGTGGAGACTTCTGCATCGGAAGAGTGCACTCACTAGATGCGTCTTTATCAATGGTTAAATATTGAGCCGTCGTGGCGGAGTGGTAGAGTCCGCCTCAAACTACAATGGCCCTGGTTTGATTCCGAGCCTCGGCACAGGTTTTTTTTATTCAGTGAGTGGGCGGGGGCTTTCAGTGGCGCGCATAGATGCCGCCACCGAATACGTTGGTTAGCGGATAAGCGCAGGCTCTGTTAAAGATGCAGTTAGGAGAACTCTTTCAAATTATTTTTGTTAGCAAAATCTGAGAGTTCGGCATTTCAAGGATTTGTTGCCGCCTGTCCGGGAGTGAAAGATGCATTTATTTCACAGGAATTTGGATTCAAAGTTGAAAAAGTTTTTCTCGCCACTCCGATTCAAACTCGGGTACTTTATGACATCACGGCGCACTCTTATGACGTTACAGGACGCAGTGACGTGAAACGTGACGTAAGCGCAGACGTGATTTCTCGCGGCTAGCGGTGTGGTCTAGCAGCCGAAATGAAAGCTACTGCCGCCGCACGTTGAAGGCATCTATCGGGGGTCACTACCGTCGCTTCGTTGACGTTTGCACCTGCGTCTTGCCTCCGTTATGATCGATCCCGTTCCCGAACCTGACGACGAAGTTCTCGCAAAAACTCCGGCCTGCATTTCAGCGACCTCAGCCCCACAGAGTGTGTGATGCTTTTGAGGGAGCACGGTTAGGTTAGGTGCCGGCGGGTTGTTTCCCCCTTCTGCCATGAGCAGCCGTTGCATATTAAATATCATAACCCCAGTGCGGGGAGTCACAAGGGGCCAGGTCAAGGTCGGTGAGTAGCGCTCATTGGAGGCTGGCCGGGTCTTAGGGGCGAATGGATTGCGATTCCTTGAACAGCGCGGTTGCACGGTGCAGCAGGCGGCATCGAGGTCTCCCACGGTTGCAAGGGCCAGGTTATTTTATTTTTTGCCAAAAAAACGAATGGGTACTCAAGGGCGCTTGCGTTTAAAGTTGGTGGCTTGAAAGTAAAGCCCACGCTTCAACGTCTTCCGCGCGTTTCCAGCGGTACGGGGTCTACTGGATCGGGCTCTCTCGCCCACTTGTATGTACCTTCAGATGTGAACTGTGAATGGATTAAATTAGCCGAGAGCTCGAACAGAACAGCTGCGTCGAACTGCCGAAGCTATTGAATGATGTCACAACACATACCTCGCTGCAGAGCTGAATCGGTCTGGCCGGGCCGGCGGTGGCTGGCTCACCCTTGGCAAAATAGAGACATGCTTAAAGTCTCCGCCAGTGCGGTCAGAGTGCGCCGAAACCGCCGAACGCGTCGGCGGTCAAGCACATTTGGAGCATAGAGGGTCTCGGTTTGGGCGACGTGACGTCGCCATGCAGTGCGCGCGCGCATTACTCCGGAGTGTAAATGCACCTTAATACTCTTGTCACACGGGCATTGTAACCGCGGTTACGCTTAACTGCGGTTAGACGACTTAACCGCGGTTAAAGAAAACCGTCAAACCACCCCTGCCATACAGAAATTAGTCCCACCACTCGACGACTTGACCATGATCACGTGTTTCCCACTTCGACATAACTAAAATTACAACATTTGCAGTATTTGTTTCTGAAAAATTGCTTAATAGCAATTTGCGGCATTTTTATTTGCTTGACTATGCGTGTGTAGCAGCTGCAGGTAACTTCAGTGCGCATGAACATCAATATGACGCCGTTTACTAAGCGCAGTTTTTAACACTGGGTCTAGTCGGCTTTGTAGACATTATAGTAGCCAACTACGGCCGGCTCTCCCGCGTTTCCGCTCACGACCCTCGCAGTAGCTGCGTGGTTTGTACGAGTTCATTTTAGCGTGCATCGTTGCTTGTGCCCACAGGATTCGAGCAGCAGACGCTATTATCCAGACGCAACGGGATCGCAGCGCCTACGATGGCTGCGAGCGAACCGGCTTCCGAAAATCGACAGCGTGAAGATGAATTCTGGCTAATGTTTACGACGCAACAGGCTGCCCTTCAGCGCCAGCGTGTTCAGCTTATAGCGCTCCTAGCCGAAATTGAGCGGACGGAGGAGGAGCGACGATGTGCCGAGATGAGGTGCCGCCAGCTCGAGACTGCTATTGTGCAATTATGTCCACGCGAGCGGAGGTTGTGGGCGTACCCGAGAGGGAACTCTTGGTACGAGACGACGGTGCCTCACCTTCCAGACAGCGAATTCAGGGCGCATTTCCGGGTGAATCGCAGTACATTTAGGTACATTGTGACCGCATGCGAGAGCATGAGAAGACAAGACACAAACATGCGAAAGGCTGTACCGCTGCACAAACGTGTTGCAATCGGCCTTTACCGTCTTGCCACGTCGGGCGAAGACAGAAGCGTCAGCAACGCTTTCGGTGTGGGCAGGTCCACAGTAAACGAAATTTTCTGGGAATTCTGCCATGCTGTAGTGCTGCTATTGGAACCGAAGTTTGTGATGTTCCCGAGAGCTCACGAGTTGGCCGAGCACATGTGCCAGTTTGCTGCAGTGACTGGATTTCCGCAAGGCGTAGGCGCCCTAGATGGATGCCACATCGAGGTGTGCCCACCTAAAAAAAACGCAGTCGACTACTTCAACTACAAAGGATGGTATAGTGTCATTCTTTTGGCAGTGGCCGATCACAAGTACAGATTGCTGTACGTCAATGCTGGTGCGCCAGGTAGGAATCACGACGCTGGTGTATTTCAAGTCTCAAGGCTCCCGCAACTGTTGAGCAGCGAGCTGTTCAGCAGAGAAGTAAAAATTCTTGATGGCGTGCCAGTTGGGCCTGTCCTGCTCGCCGACCAAGCGTTTCCTCTCCAGACACACATGATGAAGCCTTACTTGCAACCGGGTGCACTAGGATCTCCGACACAGTCATTTAACTATCACCTTTCATCTGCAAGGCGCGTTGTGGAAAATGTGTTCGGAAGATTGAAGGCCCGGTTCCGCATGCTGTTGAAGGGACTAGAGTGCGACATACACAACGTGACCACTGCCATTCGTACTGCCTGCGTACTGCACAATATATGTGAGCAGATGTCCGATCGCTGTGATGTGGCTTGGCTCGATGCAGCTCAGGCTGAAGAGCAGCGGCGCCCTCAGCCAGTATGCACCAGCAGCCGATGTGATGCACCAGGGGTGGCAGTTCGGGATGCCTTAGCAAAACACATTGCTGCTTCAAATTGAAATATGCCATTAGTGTTGTGTGTTGCGATAGAAGACTGGATTTTATGCATGAAATTAATGTGGAGTACGCTCAGTGGTGCACTGTTGCACAAAACAAGCATGATACAACATCACAAGATGATGATAATGTGCACATTTGTTTTTATTTCTTTTTTTCAGCCAAGAAGTCCCCCATCATGTCAACCATTTTGTTCTGAATGTTGTTGGACTCCTGCAGGAGCTCCACTACTTTCTTTTGCAGTTTTCTATTTTTCTTGGCTGCCTTTAAAGATCTTTTTGACTCTTCACTATGAAAGTGTAGCAGTTGCTGCACTGCAGATGTCGATTGTCTCTTTCTGGCCTTGTCTGCACCTGTGATGGCGGGCCGGGCACTGGCTGGGGAAATGCTGCTTGGCCCAGGGTCAGCAGAGCTGCTCAGTGCTCTATTGCTAACATCAGCAGCAGTGGTACTCAACCTGCTGGTCGCCTCATTTCCTATGAAAGGCTCACTTGCAGTTACATCATTTTCAGCAAATGCGACTCTTCCCCATGACACGAGCTCCGCATACTCAGGCATTTCAGCCACCACTGGCACCTGCACAAGACAACCACATAACATATAGCATTGTTCCTAGGATGCAATTCTTGCTATGCTGTGCAATACTTACTGGAGGCAAGAATGAACTTTATCGTGCTCTCTTGCACCCATAACTGGTGTTGAGTGTACAAACTCACTGCATTACAAATGAAAAAATATTGACACTGCACGTGAGCACAAAATGCTTATGCAGAATGAGTGTGTTAATAGCCTTCTTAAGTTCCAGCCACATCTAATAAAGAATTGGCACTGAAATCTATTGCCTGCATTTCTGTTATGTTATGCTCAACAATACATATGTTGTACCCTGTAATGGCGTTGGCCGGCCAATGGTGTTGAAAATAATATAAAATTTCTTGGAAACACAGAGGCCGATGCAGCGGCTAGGCAAAGACATTAATACTGTCGCATCTGGCCTTCCATTCTTGAGGTGTGACATAACTTGTCCTTTTTTTTTTCAAGTATACTATGCTTTGTGCCTATCAATCATTGAAAGGCACAAGGGCATTTGCAGGCATGATGTCTTTCCCACAGCAAACATTCTCTCTCCACTATCCATAAGTACATATCTATGCCCATTTTGCTGACAGCTGTAAAATATTGGTTTCAATTCAGTAAAAGCTGCATGCAATGGGCGAATGGAAAGGAATGTCAAGAGTAGCTTGGCCCTCATTAAGCATAAAATGAAAAATAATCCTTCATTTGCACTTTTCACTGCATTTCAATTCTGTTCTGCGGTGAAAACAAGAAATGCATAGCTGGATCAGCAGTGTTTCCTTTATGTTGCTGTACATGTTAAGACAACTAAAATACAGGGACCAAAATGGGTTCCGAGCCTTTCCACCCTCCATATCTATGCAAATGAGTTTCCATATTACCAGGCTCCTAATACATTGAAGACGTTTGGTACCCAATAAAACACTATATCTCAAGTTGTTCATATTAGTGGCTATCATATTAATGGGACACGACAGTGTCTTATATCACAGCTCCGGCTGATCTCTTGCTTTACCAGGCAAAGAACTTTCGTAGTTGGCAAGGCGCGGAAAACACGATTAGGATAATTTTTCTTCCGCATTGTACCTGTTTGCCATCTCGAGCACATCAAGCCATGTGTTTACACATGTCGATTTCAAGAATAAACATAGCTTAAAGTTTACGCTGTGTGTGTGTCCTGTCTGCGTCAGTCTTCCTCACTGTTCAAAGAAGCATAAGCCATCAACTAAACTAGCCCGCACGTCTACCCATGTCAACGACTATGTGTTTACAATAAAAACTCGCTGACATTAGCATGTAAACAGCTCATACAATCTTAAACCCACAATCTAGTTTTGTAATCTGAATTTGTTACAACAGTGTGCGAAATTACCCTTTAGCATGCTATTTGAGGAAATGTAAATCACAGCCTACCTCAACATTTTCTTCGATCAACATCTCATCATTCATTGGGAGCGATCCCAGAAACTGGTGGAGGTGCCAATAGAACGGCCAGTCTTGTCCGCCTGAGCCGGTGGTGGTGCCAGTGCGCTTGATCTTCCTGGAATAAGAATTACCACTACTGCACATATGCAAATAAAAAAAAATCCAAAACTGCCATTTCACTGAAAAAGAAAACCTTCAGTAAATGAATGTATCTGCCGTATAAAATCAAACCAATGCTCAGCTGGCATGTGGAATTTCAGTGATACTGTGAACGTAGCGAAAAGATGCGACGATAGTGGCAATGACAGCGCACTGTTGGTGACGCAACAGCAGCGTAATTACATTAGCACGGCGGGTGTCAAGTTGGAACAGGTACACACCAGTCATGTGTCTTAAACGAAAAGAAACACGGATCGCAATTTTTCGTGCATCAAGCGGAGCCTAGGCCTCACTTTTTTTTTTGTTGTTGTTGTGGTGAACCACACAAAGCTCGCACTAAGCTAGAGCCCCCTCACGGCTGCATGCCGCTACGCAGCGTTCAAACCACAGACCAGCACTCGAAAGCAGCATGCATAGAGATTGCAACTTTACTTACCGATACTTCTTATGCAGGTTATCTATTTTTTGGCGGACCTGCTTGGAGGTATACGGCCCCTCGCCGTGAAGCCCAGCGCTCAGCTCCGCTGAAATCGACGCGTAAATACGCGCGTTTCTCGAGCATGCACGCAGAGCAGGCAAGTTTTCTTCCCAGAGCCGTATCAATGTCATCGTCGCATGGTGCGACCACGACACTCTCTTCATATCGGCCCGAGACTCTTGACTCGAAACGCATGACACTGGCATGGGCGCCGCCATGTTTACGGTTTGAACAACGAAACCGAGGTTGCCAAGCTCGGTTTGTGCTAACTGCGGTTAGCGGGCTAACCGTGGTCGGTTCTGCCGTGTGAACAGCAGCAACTACAGTTTGCGGTAACCACGGTTTCGATAACCGCGGTTAGGAGTGCCCGTGTGACAAGGGTTTAAC
>JARKHS020015654.1:0-28347 GCA_030143305.2 Amblyomma americanum | reverse complement strand
TGGTAATGTACAACGGCTACAGCGAAACTCGTCATCTAACGGCGAGGACGGAAACTGTGCGAGAGCCCTCTTATGCTACCTATGGCAACAAGACTGCCAGAACCGAGACCCCCGTTAAGCTATTAGCAGACAAGGTAAAGGAAATGAGGGGCTCATTTGATAAACATATTAAGGAAGCAAACAGTCACCGAAACCAAGGGGCATAGGGGAATGTTTTCAATCTTTTTTTTGTAGTGCCAATCAATCGGTTTAAATAAAATTACTTATAAAGCAGCAGAAAAAACATCCATGCCGCCGGTGGGATCCGAACCCACGACCTCCGAATATCGCGTCCGGTGCTCTTACCAACTGAGCTACGGCGACGGCTGTCCAATCTGCTGCTTTCGTGGGTATTTATGTTTACTGCGTGTAAGCGAACCTTGAGAGTGTTCACCAGCGCCACCCTCGACCATAGCGGTGGACGTAGCACGTCCTGTAATACCGCGAGTGTGACGTAGAACGTCATCTAACGGCGAGGACGGAAACTGTGCGAGAGCCCTCTTATGCTACCTATGGCAACAAGACTGCCAGAACCGAGACCCCCGTTAAGCTATTAGCAGGCAAGGTAAAGGAAATGAGGGGCTCATTTGATAAACATATTAAGGAAGCAAACAGTCACCGAAACCAAGGGGCATAGGGGAATGTTTTCAATCTTTTTTTTGTAGTGCCAATCAATCGGTTTAAATAAAATTACTTATAAAGCAGCAGAAAAACATCCATGCCGCCGGTGGGATCCGAACCCACGACCTCCGAATATCGCGTCCGGTGCTCTTACCAACTGAGCTACGGCGACGGCTGTCCAATCTGCTGCTTTCGTGGGTATTTATGTTTACTGCGTGTAAGCGAACCTTGAGAGTGTTCACCAGCGCCACCCTCGACCATAGCGGTGGACGTAGCACGTCCTGTAATGCCGCGAGTGTGACGTAGAACGTCATCTAACGGCGAGGACGGAAACTGTGCGAGAGCCCTCTTATGCTACCTATGGCAACAAGACTGCCAGAACCGAGACCCCCGTTAAGCTATTAGCAGACAAGGTAAAGGAAATGAGGGGCTCATTTGATAAACATATTAAGGAAGCAAACAGTCACCGAAACCAAGGGGCATAGGGGAATGTTTTCAATCTTTTTTTTGTAGTGCCAATCAATCGGTTTAAAGAAAATTACTTCATAAAGCAGCAGAAAAAACATCCATGCCGCCGGTGGGATCCGAACCCACGACCTCCGAATATCGCGTCCGGTGCTCTTACCAACTGAGCTACGGCGACGGCTGTCCAATCTGCTGCTTTCGTGGGTATTTATGTTTACTGCGTGTAAGCGAACCTTGGGAGTGTTCACCAGCGCCACCCTCGACCATAGCGGTGGACGTAGCACGTCCTGTAATACCGCGAGTGTGACGTAGAACGTCATCTAACGGCGAGGACGGAAACTGTGCGAGAGCCCTCTTATGCTACCTATGGCAACAAGACTGCCAGAACCGAGACCCCCGTTAAGCTATTAGCAGACAAGGTAAAGGAAATGAGGGGCTCATTTGATAAACATATTAAGGAAGCAAACAGTCACCGAAACCAAGGGGCATAGGGGAATGTTTTCAATCTTTTTTTTTGTAGTGCCAATCAATCGGTTTAAATAAAATTACTTATAAAGCAGCAGAAAAAACATCCATGCCGCCGGTGGGATCCGAACCCATGACCTCCGAATATCGCGTCCGGTGCTCTTACCAACTGAGCTACGGCGACGGATGTCCAATCTGCTGCTTTCGTGGGTATTTATGTTTACTGCGTGTAAGCGAACCTTGAGAGTGTTCACCAGCGCCACCCTCGACCATAGCGGTGGACGTAGCACGTCCTGTAATACCGCGAGTGTGACGTAGAACGTCATCTAACGGCGAGGACGGAAACTGTGCGAGAGCCCTCTTATGCTACCTATGGCAACAAGACTGCCAGAACCGAGACCCCCGTTAAGCTATTAGCAGACAAGGTAAAGGAAATGAGGGGCTCATTTGATAAACATATTAAGGAAGCAAACAGTCACCGAAATCAAGGGGCATAGGGGAATGTTTTCAATCTTTTTTTTTGTAGTGCCCATCAATCGGTTTAAATAAAATTACTTATAAAGCAGCAGAAAAAACATCCATGCCGCCGGTGGGATCCGAACCCACGACCTCCGAATATCGCGTCCGGTGCTCTTACCAACTGAGCTACGGCGACGGCTGTCCAATCTGCTGCTTTCGTGGGTATTTATGTTTACTGCGTGTAAGCGAACCTTGAGAGTGTTCACCAGCGCCACCCTCGACCATAGCGGTGGACGTAGCACGTCCTGTAATGCCGCGAGTGTGACGTAGAACGTCATCTAACGGCGAGGACGGAAACTGTGCGAGAGCCCTCTTATGCTACCTATGGCAACAAGACTGCCAGAACCGAGACCCCCGTTAAGCTATTAGCAGACAAGGTAAAGGAAATGAGGGGCTCATTTGATAAACATATTAAGGAAGCAAACAGTCACCGAAACCAAGGGGCATAGGGGAATGTTTTTAATCTTTTTTTTGTAGTGCCAATCAATCGGTTTAAATAAAATTACTTATAAAGCAGCAGAAAAAACATCCATGCCGCCGGTGGGATCCGAACCCACGACCTCCGAATATCGCGTCCGGTGCTCTTACCAACTGAGCTACGGCGACGGCTGTCCAATCTGCTGCTTTCGTGGGTATTTATGTTTACTGCGTGTAAGCGAACCTTGAGAGTGTTCACCAGCGCCACCCTCAACAATAGCGGTGGACGTAGCACGTCCTGTAATGCCGCGAGTGTGACGTAGAACGCATCTAACGGCGAGGACGGAAACTGTGCGAGAGCCCTCTTATGCTACCTATGGCAACAAGACTGCCAGAACCGAGACCCCCGTTAAGCTATTAGCAGACAAGGTAAAGGAAATGAGGGGCTCATTTGATAAACATATTAAGGAAGCAAACAGTCACCGAAACCAAGGGGCATAGGGGAATGTTTTTAATCTTTTTTTTTGTAGTGCCAATCAATCGGTTTAAAGAAAATTACTTATAAAGCAGCAGAAAAAACATCCATGCCGCCGGTGGGATCCGAACCCACGACCTCCGAATATCGCGTCCGGTGCTCTTACCAACTGAGCTACGGCGACGGCTGTCCAATCTGCTGCTTTCGTGGGTATTTATGTTTACTGCGTGTAAGCGAACCTTGAGAGTGTTCACCAGCGCCACCCTCGACCATAGCGGTGGACGTAGCACGTCCTGTAATACCGCGAGTGTGACGTAGAACGCATCTAACGGCGAGGACGGAAACTGTGCGAGAGCCCTCTTATGCTACCTATGGCAACAAGACTGCCAGAACCGAGACCCCCGTTAAGCTATTAGCAGACAAGGTAAAGGAAATGAGGGGCTCATTTGATAAACATATTAAGGAAGCAAACAGTCACCGAAACCAAGGGGCATAGGGGAATGTTTTTAATCTTTTTTTTGTAGTGCCAATCAATCGGTTTAAAGAAAATTACTTATAAGCAGCAGAAAAAACATCCATGCCGCCGGTGGGATCCGAACCCACGACCTCCGAATATCGCGTCCGGTGCTCTTACCAACTGAGCTACGGCGACGGCTGTCCAATCTGCTGCTTTCGTGGGTATTTATGTTTACTGCGTGTAAGCGAACCTTGAGAGTGTTCACCAGCGCCACCCTCGACCATAGCGGTGGACGTAGCACGTCCTGTAATACCGCGAGTGTGACGTAGAACGCCATCTAACGGCGAGGACGGAAACTGTGCGAGAGCCCTCTTATGCTACCTATGGCAACAAGACTGCCAGAACCGAGACCCCCGTTAAGCTATTAGCAGACAAGGTAAAGGAAATGAGGGGCTCATTTGATAAACATATTAAGGAAGCAAACAGTCACCGAAACCAAGGGGCATAGGGAAATGTTTTCAATCTTTTTTTTTGTAGTGCCCATCAATCGGTTTAAATAAAATTACTTATAAAGCAGCATAAAAAACATCCATGCCGCCGGTGGGATCCGAACCCACGACCTCCGAATATCGCGTCCGGTGCTCTTACCAACGGAGCTACGGCGACGGCTGTCCAATCTGCTGCTTTCGTGGGTATTTATGTTTACTGCGTGTAAGCGAACCTTGAGAGTGTTCACCAGCGCCACCCTCAACAATAGCGGTGGACGTAGCACGTCCTGTAATGCCGCGAGTGTGACGTAGAACGCTATCTAACGGCGAGGACGGAGACTGTGCGAGAGCCCTCTTATGCTACCTATGGCAACAAGACTGCCAGAACCGAGACCCCCGTTAAGCTATTAGCAGACAAGGTAAAGGAAATGAGGGGCTCATTTGATAAACATATTACGGAAGCAAACAGTCACAGAAATCAAGGGCATAGGGGAATGTTTTTAATCTTTTTTTTGTAGTGCCAATCAATCGGTTTAAAAAAATTACTTATAAGCAGCAGAAAAAACATCCATGCCGCCGGTGGGATCCGAACCCACGACCTCCGAATATCGCGTCCGGTGCTCTTACCAACTGAGCTACGGCGACGGCTGTCCAATCTGCTGCTTTCGTGGGTATTTATGTTTACTGCGTGTAAGCGAACCTTGAGAGTGTTCACCAGCGCCACCCTCGACCATAGCGGTGGACGTAGCACGTCCTGTAATACCGCGAGTGTGACGTAGAACGTCATCTAACGGCGAGAGACGGAAACTGTGCGAGAGCCCTCTTATGCTACCTATGGCAACAAGACTGCCAGAACCGAGACCCCCGTTAAGCTATTAGCAGACAAGGTAAAGGAAATGAGGGGCTCATTTGATAAACATATTAAGGAAGCAAACAGTCACCGAAACCAAGGGGCATAGGGGAATGTTTTTAATCTTTTTTTTGTAGTGCCAATCAATCGGTTTAAAGAAAATTACTTATAAAGCAGCAGAAAAAACATCCATGCCGCTGGTGGGATCCGAACCCATGACCTCCGAATATCGCGTCCGGTGCTCTTACCAACTGAGCTACGGCGACGGATGTCCAATCTGCTGCTTTCGTGGGTATTTATGTTTACTGCGTGTAAGCGAACCTTGAGAGTGTTCACCAGCGCCACCCTCAACCATAGCGGGGGACGTAGCACGTCCTGTATTACCGCGAGTGTGACGTAGAACGTCATCTAACGGCGAGGACGGAAACTGTGCGAGAGCCCTCTAATGCTACCTATGGCAACAAGACTGCCGGAACCGAGGCCCCCGTTAAGCTATTAGCAGACAAGGTAAAGGAAATGAGGGGCTCATTTGATAAACATATTAAGGAAGCAAACAGTCACCGAAACCAAGGGGCATAGGGGAATGTTTTCAATCTTTTTTTTGTAGTGCCAATCAATCGGTTTAAAGAAAATTACTTATAAAGCAGCAGAAAAAACATCCATGCCGCCGGTGGGATCCGAACCCACGACCTCCGAATATCGCGTCCGGTGCTCTTACCAACTGAGCTACGGCGACGGCTGTCCAATCTGCTGCTTTCGTGGGTATTTATGTTTACTGCGTGTAAGCAAACCTTGGGAGTGTTCACCAGCGCCACCCTTGACCATAGCGGTGGACGTAGCACGTCCTGTAATACCGCGAGTGTGACGTAGAACGCCATCTAACGGCGAAGACGGAAACTGTGCGAGAGCCCTCTTATGCTACCTATGGCTACAAGACTGCCAGAACCGAGACCCCCGTTAAGCTATTAGCAGACAAGGTAAAGGAAATGAGGGGCTCATTTGATAAACATATTAAGGACGCAAACAGTCACCGAAACCAAGGGGCATAGGGGAATGTTTTTAATCTTTTTTTTGTAGTGCCAATCAATCGGTTTAAAGAAAATTACTTATAAGCAGCAGAAAAAACATCCATGCCGCCGGTGGGATCCGAACCCACGACCTCCGAATATCGCGTCCGGTGCTCTTACCAACTGAGCTACGGCGACGGCTGTCCAATCTGCTGCTTTCGTGGGTATTTATGTTTACTGCGTGTAAGCGAACCTTGAGAGTGTTCACCAGCGCCACCCTCGACCATAGCGGTGGACGTAGCACGTCCTGTAATACCGCGAGTGTGACGTAGAACGTCATCTAACGGCGAGGACGGAAACTGTGCGAGAGCCCTCTTATGCTACCTATGGCAACAAGACTGCCAGAACCGAGACCCCCGTTAAGCTATTAGCAGACAAGGTAAAGGAAATGAGGGGCTCATTTGATAAACATATTAAGGAAGCAAACAGTCACCGAAACCAAGGGGCATAGGGGAATGTTTTCAATCTTTTTTTTTGTAGTGCCAATCAATCGGTTTAAATAAAATTACTTATAAAGCAGCAGAAAAAACATCCATGCCGCCGGTGGGATCCGAACCCACGACCTCCGAATATCGCGTCCGGTGCTCTTACCAACTGAGCTACGGCGACGGCTGTCCAATCTGCTGCTTTCGTGGGTATTTATGTTTACTGCGTGTAAGCGAACCTTGAGAGTGTTCACCAGCGCCACCCTCGACCATAGCGGTGGACGTAGCACGTCCTGTAATGCCGCGAGTGTGACGTAGAACGCATCTAACGGCGAGGACGGAAACTGTGCGAGAGCCCTCTTATGCTACCTATGGCAACAAGACTGCCAGAACCGAGACCCCCGTTAAGCTATTAGCAGACAAGGTAAAGGAAATGAGGGGCTCATTTGATAAACATATTAAGGAAGCAAACAGTCACCGAAACCAAGGGGCATAGGGGAATGTTTTTAATCTTTTTTTTGTAGTGCCAATCAATCGGTTTAAAAAAATTACTTATAAGCAGCAGAAAAAACATCCATGCCGCCGGTGGGATCCGAACCCACGACCTCCGAATATCGCGTCCGGTGCTCTTACCAACTGAGCTACGGCGACGGCTGTCCAATCTGCTGCTTTCGTGGGTATTTATGTTTACTGCGTGTAAGCGAACCTTGAGAGTGTTCACCAGCGCCACCCTCGACCATAGCGGTGGACGTAGCACGTCCTGTAATACCGCGAGTGTGACGTAGAACGCCATCTAACGGCGAGGACGGAAACTGTGCGAGAGCCCTCTTATGCTACCTATGGCAACAAGACTGCCAGAACCGAGACCCCCGTTAAGCTATTAGCAGACAAGGTAAAGGAAATGAGGGGCTCATTTGATAAACATATTAAGGAAGCAAACAGTCACCGAAACCAAGGGGCATAGGGGAATGTTTTTAATCTTTTTTTTGTAGTGCCAATCAATCGGTTTAAAGAAAATTACTTATAAGCAGCAGAAAAAACATCCATGCCGCCGGTGGGATCCGAACCCACGACCTCCGAATATCGCGTCCGGTGCTCTTACCAACTGAGCTACGGCGACGGCTGTCCAATCTGCTGCTTTCGTGGGTATTTATGTTTACTGCGTGTAAGCGAACCTTGAGAGTGTTCACCAGCGCCACCCTCGACCATAGCGGTGGACGTAGCACGTCCTGTAATACCGCGAGTGTGACGTAGAACGCATCTAACGGCGAGGACGGAAACTGTGCGAGAGCCCTCTTATGCTACCTATGGCAACAAGACTGCCAGAACCGAGACCCCCGTTAAGCTATTAGCAGACAAGGTAAAGGAAATGAGGGGCTCATTTGATAAACATATTAAGGAAGCAAACAGTCACCGAAACCAAGGGGCATAGGGGAATGTTTTTAATCTTTTTTTTTGTAGTGCCAATCAATCGGTTTAAAGAAAATTACTTATAAAGCAGCAGAAAAAACATCCATGCCGCCGGTGGGATCCGAACCCACGACCTCCGAATATCGCGTCCGGTGCTCTTACCAACTGAGCTACGGCGACGGCTGTCCAATCTGCTGCTTTCGTGGGTATTTATGTTTACTGCGTGTAAGCGAACCTTGAGAGTGTTCACCAGCGCCACCCTCGACCATAGCGGTGGACGTAGCACGTCCTGTAATACCGCGAGTGTGACGTAGAACGTCATCTAACGGCGAGGACGGAAACTGTGCGAGAGCCCTCTTATGCTACCTATGGCAACAAGACTGCCAGAACCGAGACCCCCGTTAAGCTATTAGCAGACAAGGTAAAGGAAATGAGGGGCTCATTTGATAAACATATTAAGGAAGCAAACAGTCACCGAAACCAAGGGGCATAGGGGAATGTTTTCAATCTTTTTTTTGTAGTGCCAATCAATCGGTTTAAATAAAATTACTTATAAAGCAGCAGAAAAAACATCCATGCCGCCGGTGGGATCCGAACCCACGACCTCCGAATATCGCGTCCGGTGCTCTTACCAACTGAGCTACGGCGACGGCTGTCCAATCTGCTGCTTTCGTGGGTATTTATGTTTACTGCGTGTAAGCGAACCTTGAGAGTGTTCACCAGCGCCACCCTCGACAATAGCGGTGGACGTAGCACGTCCTGTAATGCCGCGAGTGTGACGTAGAACGCATCTAACGGCGAGGACGGAGACTGTGCGAGAGCCCTCTTATGCTACCTATGGCAACAAGACTGCCAGAACCGAGACCCCCGTTAAGCTATTAGCAGACAAGGTAAAGGAAATGAGGGGCTCATTTGATAAACATATTAAGGAAGCAAACAGTCACCGAAACCAAGGGGCATAGGGGAATGTTTTTAATCTTTTTTTTTGTAGTGCCAATCAATCGGTTTAAAGAAAATTACTTATAAAGCAGCAGAAAAAACATCCATGCCGCCGGTGGGATCCGAACCCACGACCTCCGAATATCGCGTCCGGTGCTCTTACCAACTGAGCTACGGCGACGGCTGTCCAATCTGCTGCTTTCGTGGGTATTTATGTTTACTGCGTGTAAGCGAACCTTGAGAGTGTTCACCAGCGCCACCCTCGACCATAGCGGTGGACGTAGCACGTCCTGTAATACCGCGAGTGTGACGTAGAACGTCATCTAACGGCGAGGACGGAAACTGTGCGAGAGCCCTCTTATGCTACCTATGGCAACAAGACTGCCAGAACCGAGACCCCCGTTAAGCTATTAGCAGACAAGGTAAAGGAAATGAGGGGCTCATTTGATAAACATATTAAGGAAGCAAACAGTCACCGAAACCAAGGGGCATAGGGGAATGTTTTTAATCTTTTTTTGTAGTGCCAATCAATCGGTTTGAAGAAAATTACTTATAAAGCAGCAGAAAAAACATCCATGCCGCTGGTGGGATCCGAACCCATGACCTCCGAATATCGCGTCCGGTGCTCTTACCAACTGAGCTACGGCGACGGATGTCCAATCTGCTGCTTTCGTGGGTATTTATGTTTACTGCGTGTAAGCGAACCTTGAGAGTGTTCACCAGCGCCACCCTCAACCATAGCGGTGGACGTAGCACGTCCTGTAATACCGCGAGTGTGACGTAGAACGTCATCTAACGGCGAGGACGGAAACTGTGCGAGAGCCCTCTTATGCTACCTATGGCAACAAGACTGCCAGAACCGAGACCCCCGTTAAGCTATTAGCAGACAAGGTAAAGGAAATGAGGGGCTCATTTGATAAACATTTTAAGGAAGCAAACAGTCACCGAAACCAAGGGGCATAGGGGAATGTTTTCAATCTTTTTTTTGTAGTGCCAATCAATCGGTTTAAAGAAAATTACTTATAAAGCAGCAGAAAAAACATCCATGCCGCCGGTGGGATCCGAACCCACGACCTCCGAATATCGCGTCCGGTGCTCTTACCAACTGAGCTACGGCGACGGCTGTCCAATCTGCTGCTTTCGTGGGTATTTATGTTTACTGCGTGTAAGCGAACCTTGAGAGTGTTCACCAGCGCCACCCTCGACCATAGCGGTGGACGTAGCACGTCCTGTAATACCGCGAGTGTGACGTAGAACGCCATCTAACGGCGAGGACGGAAACTGTGCGAGAGCCCTCTTATGCTACCTATGGCAACAAGACTGCCAGAACCGAGACCCCCGTTAAGCTATTAGCAGACAAGGTAAAGGAAATGAGGGGCTCATTTGATAAACATATTAAGGAAGCAAACAGTCACCGAAACCAAGGGGCATAGGGGAATGTTTTCAATCTTTTTTTTGTAGTGCCAATCAATCGGTTTAAATAAAATTACTTATAAAGCAGCAGAAAAAACATCCATGCCGCCGGTGGGATCCGAACCCACGACCTCCGAATATCGCGTCCGGTGCTCTTACCAACTGAGCTACGGCGACGGCTGTCCAATCTGCTGCTTTCGTGGGTATTTATGTTTACTGCGTGTAAGCGAACCTTGAGAGTGTTCACCAGCGCCACCCTCGACCATAGCGGTGGACGTAGCACGTCCTGTAATACCGCGAGTGTGACGTAGAACGCCATCTAACGGCGAGGACGGAAACTGTGCGAGAGCCCTCTTATGCTACCTATGGCAACAAGACTGCCAGAACCGAGACCCCCGTTAAGCTATTAGCAGACAAGGTAAAGGAAATGAGGGGCTCATTTGATAAACATATTAAGGAAGCAAACAGTCACCGAAACCAAGGGGCATAGGGGAATGTTTTCAATCTTTTTTTTGTAGTGCCAATCAATCGGTTTAAATAAAATTACTTATAAAGCAGCAGAAAAAACATCCATGCCGCCGGTGGGATCCGAACCCACGACCTCCGAATATCGCGTCCGGTGCTCTTACCAACTGAGCTACGGCGACGGCTGTCCAATCTGCTGCTTTCGTGGGTATTTATGTTTACTGCGTGTAAGCGAACCTTGAGAGTGTTCACCAGCGCCACCCTCAACCATAGCGGTGGACGTAGCACGTCCTGTAATACCGCGAGTGTGACGTAGAACGTCATCTAACGGCGAGGACGGAAACTGTGCGAGAGCCCTCTTATGCTACCTATGGCAACAAGACTGCCAGAACCGAGACCCCCGTTAAGCTATTAGCAGACAAGGTAAAGGAAATGAGGGGCTCATTTGATAAACATATTAAGGAAGCAAACAGTCACCGAAACCAAGGGGCATAGGGGAATGTTTTTAATCTTTTTTTTTGTAGTGCCAATCAATCGGTTTAAAGAAAATTACTTATAAAGCAGCAGAAAAAACATCCATGCCGCCGGTGGGATCCGAACCCACGACCTCCGAATATCGCGTCCGGTGCTCTTACCAACTGAGCTACGGCGACGGCTGTCCAATCTGCTGCTTTCGTGGGTATTTATGTTTACTGCGTGTAAGCGAACCTTGAGAGTGTTCACCAGCGCCACCCTCGACCATAGCGGTGGACGTAGCACGTCCTGTAATACCGCGAGTGTGACGTAGAACGCCATCTAACGGCGAGGACGGAAACTGTGCGAGAGCCCTCTTATGCTACCTATGGCAACAAGACTGCCAGAACCGAGACCCCCGTTAAGCTATTAGCAGACAAGGTAAAGGAAATGAGGGGCTCATTTGATAAACATATTACGGAAGCAAACAGTCACCGAAACCAAGGGGCATAGGGGAATGTTTTCAATCTTTTTTTTGTAGTGCCAATCAATCGGTTTAAATAAAATTACTTATAAAGCAGCAGAAAAAACATCCATGCCGCCGGTGGGATCCGAACCCACGACCTCCGAATATCGCGTCCGGTGCTCTTACCAACTGAGCTACGGCGACGGCTGTCCAATCTGCTGCTTTCGTGGGTATTTATGTTTACTGCGTGTAAGCGAACCTTGGGAGTGTTCACCAGCGCCACCCTCGACCATAGCGGTGGACGTAGCACGTCCTGTAATACCGCGAGTGTGACGTAGAACGCCATCTAACGGCGAGGACGGAAACTGTGCGAGAGCCCTCTTATGCTACCTATGGCAACAAGACTGCCAGAACCGAGACCCCCGTTAAGCTATTAGCAGACAAGGTAAAGGAAATGAGGGGCTCATTTGATAAACATATTAAGGAAGCAAACAGTCACCGAAACCAAGGGGCATAGGGGAATGTTTTCAATCTTTTTTTTGTAGTGCCAATCAATCGGTTTAAATAAAATTACTTATAAAGCAGCAGAAAAAACATCCATGCCGCCGGTGGGATCCGAACCCACGACCTCCGAATATCGCGTCCGGTGCTCTTACCAACTGAGCTACGGCGACGGCTGTCCAATCTGCTGCTTTCGTGGGTATTTATGTTTACTGCGTGTAAGCGAACCTTGAGAGTGTTCACCAGCGCCACCCTCGACCATAGCGGTGGACGTAGCACGTCCTGTAATACCGCGAGTGTGACGTAGAACGTCATCTAACGGCGAGGACGGAAACTGTGCGAGAGCCCTCTTATGCTACCTATGGCAACAAGACTGCCAGAACCGAGACCCCCGTTAAGCTATTAGCAGACAAGGTAAAGGAAATGAGGGGCTCATTTGATAAACATATTAAGGAAGCAAACAGTCACCGAAACCAAGGGGCATAGGGGAATGTTTTTAATCTTTTTTTGTAGTGCCAATCAATCGGTTTAAAGAAAATTACTTATAAAGCAGCAGAAAAAACATCCATGCCGCCGGTGGGATCCGAACCCACGACCTCCGAATATCGCGTCCGGTGCTCTTACCAACTGAGCTACGGCGACGGCTGTCCAATCTGCTGCTTTCGTGGGTATTTATGTTTACTGCGTGTAAGCGAACCTTGAGAGTGTTCACCAGCGCCACCCTCGACCATAGCGGTGGACGTAGCACGTCCTGTAATACCGCGAGTGTGACGTAGAACGTCATCTAACGGCGAGGACGGAAACTGTGCGAGAGCCCTCTTATGCTACCTATGGCAACAAGACTGCCAGAACCGAGACCCCCGTTAAGCTATTAGCAGACAAGGTAAAGGAAATGAGGGGCTCATTTGATAAACATATTAAGGAAGCAAACAGTCACCGAAACCAAGGGGCATAGGGGAATGTTTTCAATCTTTTTTTTTGTAGTGCCAATCAATCGGTTTAAATAAAATTACTTATAAAGCAGCAGAAAAAACATCCATGCCGCCGGTGGGATCCGAACCCACGACCTCCGAATATCGCGTCCGGTGCTCTTACCAACTGAGCTACGGCGACGGCTGTCCAATCTGCTGCTTTCGTGGGTATTTATGTTTACTGCGTGTAAGCGAACCTTGAGAGTGTTCACCAGCGCCACCCTCGACAATAGCGGTGGACGTAGCACGTCCTGTAATGCCGCGAGTGTGACGTAGAACGCTATCTAACGGCGAGGACGGAGACTGTGCGAGAGCCCTCTTATGCTACCTATGGCAACAAGACTGCCAGAACCGAGACCCCCGTTAAGCTATTAGCAGACAAGGTAAAGGAAATGAGGGGCTCATTTGATAAACATATTAAGGAAGCAAACAGTCACAGAAACCAAGGGGCATAGGGGAATGTTTTCAATCTTTTTTTTGTAGTGCCAATCAATCGGTTTAAATAAAATTACTTATAAAGCAGCAGAAAAAACATCCATGCCGCCAGTGGGATCCGAACCCACGACCTCCGAATATCGCGTCCGGTGCTCTTACCAACTGAGCTACGGCGACGGCTGTCCAATCTGCTGCTTTCGTGGGTATTTATGTTTACTGCGTGTAAGCGAACCTTGAGAGTGTTCACCAGCGCCACCCTCGACCATAGCGGTGGACGTAGCACGTCCTGTAATACCGCGAGTGTGACGTAGAACGTCATCTAACGGCGAGAATGGAAACTGTGCGAGAGCCCTCTTATGCTACCTATGGCAACAAGACTGCCAGAACCGAGACCTCCGTTAAGCTATTAGCAGGCAAGGTAAAGGAAATGAGGGGCTCATTTGATAAACATATTAAGGAAGCAAACAGTCACCGAAACCAAGGGGCATAGAGGAATGTTTTCAATCTTTTTTTGTAGTGCCAATCAATCGGTTTAAAGAAAATTACTTATAAAGCAGCAGAAAAAACATCCATGCCGCCGGTGGGATCCGAACCCATGACCTCCGAATATCGCGTCCGGTGCTCTTACCAACTGAGCTACGGCGACGGATGTCCAATCTGCTGCTTTCGTGGGTATTTATGTTTACTGCGTGTAAGCGAACCTTGAGAGTGTTCACCAGCGCCACCCTCGACCATAGCGGTGGACGTAGCACGTCCTGTATTACCGCGAGTGTGACGTAGAACGTCATCTAACGGCGAGGACGGAAACTGTGCGAGAGCCCTCTTATGCTACCTATGGCAACAAGACTGCCAGAACCGAGACCCCCGTTAAGCTATTAGCAGACAAGGTAAAGGAAATGAGGGGCTCATTTGATAAACATTTTAAGGAAGCAAACAGTCACCGAAACCAAGGGGCATAGGGGAATGTTTTCAATCTTTTTTTTGTAGTGCCAATCAATCGGTTTAAAGAAAATTACTTATAAAGCAGCAGAAAAAACATCCATGCCGCCGGTGGGATCCGAACCCACGACCTCCGAATATCGCGTCCGGTGCTCTTACCAACTGAGCTACGGCGACGGCTGTCCAATCTGCTGCTTTCGTGGGTATTTATGTTTACTGCGTGTAAGCAAACCTTGGGAGTGTTCACCAGCGCCACCCTCGACCATAGCGGTGGACGTAGCACGTCCTGTAATACCGCGAGTGTGACGTAGAACGCCATCTAACGGCGAGGACGGAAACTGTGCGAGAGCCCTCTTATGCTACCTATGGCAACAAGACTGCCAGAACCGAGACCCCCGTTAAGCTATTAGCAGACAAGGTAAAGGAAATGAGGGGCTCATTTGATAAACATATTAAGGACGCAAACAGTCACCGAAACCAAGGGGCATGGGGGAATGTTTTTAATCTTTTTTTTTGTAGTGCCAATCAATCGGTTTAAAGAAAATTACTCATAAGCAGCAGAAAAAACATCCATGCCGCCGGTGGGATCCGAACCCACGGCCTCCGAATATCGCGTCCGGTGCTCTTACCAACGGACCTACGGCGACGGCTGTCCAATCTGCTGCTTTCGTGGGTATTTATGTTTACTGCGTGTAAGAGAACCTTGAGAGTGTTCACCAGCGCCACCCTCAACAATAGCGGTGGACGTAGCACGTCCTGTAATGCCGCGAGTGTGACGTAGAACGCTATCTAACGGCGAGGACGGAGACTGTGCGAGAGCCCTCTTATGCTAACTATGGCAACAAGACTGCCAGAACCGAGACCCGCCGTTAAGCTATTAGCAGACAAGGTAAAGGAAATGAGGGGCTCATTTGATAAACATATTACGGAAGCAAACAGTCACAGAAATCCAGGGCATAGGGGAATGTTTTTAATCTTTTTTTTGTGGTGCCAATTAATCGGTTTAAAAGAAATAACTTAAAGCAGCAGAAAAAACATCCATGCCGCCAGCGGTATCCAAGCCCACGACCTCCGAATAACGCGTCCTGTGATCTTACCAACTGAGCTACAGCGACGGCTGTCCAATCTGCTGCTTTCGTGGGTATTTAAGTATACTGCGTGTAAGCAAACCTTGGGAGTGTTCACCAGCGCCACCCTTGACCATAGCGGTGGACGTAGCACGTCCTGTAATACCGCGAGTGTTACGTAGAACGCCATCTAACGGCGAGGACGGAAACTGTGCGAGAGCCCTCTTATGCTACCTATGGCTACAACACTGCCAGAACCGAGACCCCCGTTAAGCTATTAGCAGACAAGGTAAAGGAAATGAGGGGCTCATTTGATAAACATATTAAGGACGCAAACAGTCACCGAAACCAAGGGGCACGGGGGAATGTTTTTAATCTTTTTTTTTGTAGTGCCAATCAATCGGTTTAAAGAAAATTACTCATAAGCAGCAGAAAAAACATCCATGCCGCCGGTGGGATCCGAACCCATGGCCTCCAAATATCGCGTCCGGTGCTCTCACCAACTGAGCTACGGCGACGGCTGTCCAGTCTGCTGCTTTCGTGGGTATTTATGTTTACTGCGTGTAAGCGAACCTTGAGAGTGTTCACCAGCGCCACCCTCGACCATAGCGGTGGACGTAGCACGTCCTGTAATACCGCGAGTGTGACGTAGAACGTCATCTTACGGCGAGGACGGAAACTGTGCGAGAGCCCTCTTATGCTACCTATGGCAACAAGACTGCCAGAACCGAGACCCCCGTTAAGCTATTAGCAGACAAGGTAAAGGAAATGAGGGGCTCATTTGATAAACATATTAAGGAAGCAAACAGTCACCGAAATCAAGGGCATAGGGGAATGTTTTTATTCTTTTTTTTGTAGTGCCAATTAATCGGTTTAAAAAAAATAACTTACAAGCAGCAGAAAAAACATCCATGCCGCCGGTGGGATCCGAACCCACGACCTCCGAATATCGCGTCCTGTGCTCTTACCAACTGAGCTACGGCGACGGCTGTCCAGTCTGCTGCTTTCGTGGGTATTTATGTTTACTGCGTGTAAACGAACCTTGAGAGTGTTCACCAGCGCCACCCTCGACCATAGCGGTGGACGTAGCACGTCCTGTAATACCGCGAGTGTGCCGTAGAACATCATCTTACGGCGAGGACGGAAACTGAGCGAGAGCCCTCTTATGCTACCTATGGCAACAAGACTGCCAGAACCGAGACCCCCGTTAAGCTATTAGCAGACAAAGTAAAGGAAATGAGGGGCTCATTTGATAAACATATTAAGGAAGCAAACAGTCACCGAAACCAAGGGGCATAGGGAAATGTTTTCAATCTTTTTTTTTGTAGTGCCCATCAATCGGTTTAAATAAAATTACTTATAAAGCAGCATAAAAAACATCCATGCCGTCGGTGGGATCCGAACCCACGACCTCCGAATATCGCGTCCGGTGCTCTTACCAACGGAGCTACGGCGACGGCTGTCCAATCTGCTGCTTTCGTGGGTATTTATGTTTACTGCGTGTAAGCGAACCTTGAGAGTGTTCACCAGCGCCACCCTCAACAATAGCGGTGGACGTAGCACGTCCTGTAATGCCGCGAGTGTGACGTAGAACGCTATCAAACGGCGAGGACGGAGACTGTGCGAGAGCCGTCTTATGCTACCTATGGCAACAAGACTGCCAGAACCGAGACCCCCGTTAAGCTATTAGCAGTCAAGGTAAAGGAAATGAGGGGCTCATTTGATAAACATATTACGGAAGCAAACAGTCACAGAAATCAAGGGCATAGGGGAATGTTTTTAATCTTTTTTTTGTAGTGCCAAATAATCGGTTTAAAAAAAATAACTTATAAGCAGCAGAAAAAACATCCATGCCGCCAGCGGTATCCAAACCCACGACCTCCGAATAACGCGTCCTGTGATCTTACCAACTGAGCTACAGCGACGGCTGTCCAATCTGCTGCTTTCGTGGGTATTTAAGTATACTGCGTGTAAGCGAACCTTGAGAGTGTTCACCAGCGCCACCCTCGACCATAACGGTGGACGTAGCACGTCCTGTAATACCGCGAGTGTGACGTAGAACGTCATCTAACGGCGAGAATGGAAACTGTGCGAGAGCCCTCTTATGCTACCTATGGCAACAAGACTGCCAGAACCGAGACCTCCGTTAAGCTATTAGCAGGCAAGGTAATGGAAATGAGGGGCTCATTTGATAAACATATTAAGGAAGCAAACAGTCACAAAAACCAAGCGGCATAGAGGAATGTTTTTAATCTTTTTTTTTGTAGTGAAAATCAATCGGTTTTTGAAGAAAATTACTTATAAAGCAGCAGAAAAACATCCATGCCGCTGGTGGGATCCGAACCCATGACCTCCGAATATCGCGTCCGGTGCTCTTACCAACTGAGCTACGGCGACGGATGTCCAATCTGATGCTTTCGTGTTTATTTATGTTTACTGCGTGTAAGCGAACCTTGAGAGTGTTCACCAGCGCCACCCTCAACCATAGCGGGGGACGTAGCACGTCCTGTATTACCGCGAGTGTGATGTAGAACGTCATCTAACGGCGATGACGGAAACTGTGCGAGAGCCCTCTAATGCTACCTATGGCAACAAGACTGCTGGAACCGAGGCCCCCGTTAAGCTATTAGCAGTCAAGGTAAAGGAAATGAGGGGCTCATTTGATAAACATATTACGGAAGCAAACAGTCACAGAAATCAAGGGCATAGGGGAATGTTTTTAATCTTTTTTTTTGTGGTGCCAATTAATCGGTTTAAAAGAAATAACTTAAAGCAGCAGAAAAAACATCCATGCCGCCAGCGGTATCCAAGCCCACGACCTCCGAATAACGCGTCCTGTGATCTTACCAACTGAGCTACAGCGACGGCTGTCCAATCTGCTGCTTTCGTGGGTATTTAAGTATACTGCGTGTAAGCAAACCTTGGGAGTGTTCACCAGCGCCACCCTTGACCATAGCGGTGGACGTAGCACGTCCTGTAATACCGCGAGTGTGACGTAGAACGCCATCTAACGGCGAGGACGGAAACTGTGCGAGAGCCCTCTTATGCTAACTATGGCAACAAGACTGCCAGAACCGAGACCCCCGTTAAGCTATTAGCAGACAAGGTAAAGGAAATGAGGGGCTCATTTGATAAACATATTAAGGAAGCAAACAGTCACCGAAATCAAGGGCATAGGGGAATGTTTTTATTCTTTTTTTTGTAGTGCCAATTAATCGGTTTAAAAAAAATAACTTACAAGCAGCAGAAAAAACATCCATGCCGCCGGTGGGATCCGAACCCACGACCTCCGAATATCGCGTCCTGTGCTCTTACCAACTGAGCTACGGCGACGGCTGTCCAGTCTGCTGCTTTCGTGGGTATTTATGTTTACTGCGTGTAAGCGAACCTTGAGAGTGTTCACCAGCGCCACCCTCGACCATAGCGGTGGACGTAGCACGTCCTGTAATACCGCGAGTGTGCCGTAGAACATCATCTTACGGCGAGGACGGAAACTGAGCGAGAGCCCTCTTATGCTACCTATGGCAACAAGACTGCCAGAACCGAGACCCCCGTTAAGCTATTAGCAGACAAAGTAAAGGAAATGAGGGGCTCATTTGATAAGCATATTAAGGAAGCAAACAGTCACCGAAACCAAGGGGCATAGGGAAATGTTTTCAATCTTTTTTTTTGTAGTGCCCATCAATCGGTTTAAATAAAATTACTTATAAAGCAGCATAAAAAACATCCATGCCGTCGGTGGGATCCGAACCCACGACCTCCGAATATCGCGTCCGGTGCTCTTACCAACGGAGCTACGGCGACGGCTGTCCAATCTGCTGCTTTCGTGGGTATTTATGTTTACTGCGTGTAAGCGAACCTTGAGAGTGTTCACCAGCGCCACCCTCAACAATAGCGGTGGACGTAGCACGTCCTGTAATGCCGCGAGTGTGACGTAGAACGCTATCAAACGGCGAGGACGGAGACTGTGCGAGAGCCCTCTTATGCTACCTATGGCAACAAGACTGCCAGAACCGAGACCCCCGTTAAGCTATTAGCAGTCAAGGTAAAGGAAATGAGGGGCTCATTTGATAAACATATTACGGAAGCAAACAGTCACAGAAATCAAGGGCATAGGGGAATGTTTTTAATCTTTTTTTTTGTAGTGCCAATTAATCGGTTTAAAAAAAATAACTTATAAGCAGCAGAAAAAACATCCATGCCGCCAGCGGTATCCAAACCCACAACCTCCGAATAACGCGTCCTGTGATCTTACCAACTGAGCTACAGCGACGGCTGTCCAATCTGCTGCTTTCGTGGGTATTTAAGTATACTGCGTGTAAGCGAACCTTGAGAGTGTTCACCAGCGCCACCCTCGACCATAACGGTGGACGTAGCACGTCCTGTAATACCGCGAGTGTGACGTAGAACGTCATCTAACGGCGAGAATGGAAACTGTGCGAGAGCCCTCTTATGCTACCTATGGCAACAAGACTGCCAGAACCGAGACCTCCGTTAAGCTATTAGCAGGCAAGGTAATGGAAATGAGGGGCTCATTTGATAAACATATTAAGGAAGCAAACAGTCACAAAAACCAAGCGGCATAGAGGAATGTTTTTAATCTTTTTTTTGTAGTGAAAATCAATCGGTTTTTGAAGAAAATTACTTATAAAGCAGCAGAAAAACATCCATGCCGCTGGTGGGATCCGAACCCATGACCTCCGAATATCGCGTCCGGTGCTCTTACCAACTGAGCTACGGCGACGGATGTCCAATCTGATGCTTTCGTGTTTATTTATGATTACTGCGTGTAAGCGAACCTTGAGAGTGTTCACCAGCGCCACCCTCAACCATAGCGGGGGACGTAGCACGTCCTGTATTACCGCGAGTGTGATGTAGAACGTCATCTAACGGCGATGACGGAAACTGTGCGAGAGCCCTCTAATGCTACCTATGGCAACAAGACTGCTGGAACCGAGGCCCCCGTTAAGCTATTAGCAGACAAGGTAAAGGAAATGAGGGGCTCATTTGATAAACATTTTACGGAAGCAAACAGTCACCGAAATCAAGGGGAATAGGGGAATGTTTTCAATCTTTTTTTTGTAGTGCCAATCAATCGGTTTAAAGAAAATTACTTATAAAGCAGCAGAAAAAACATCCATGCCGCCGGTGGGATCCGAACCCACGGCCTCCGAATATCGCGTCCGGTGCTCTTACCAACGGAGCTACGGCGACGGCTGTCCAATCTGCTGCTTTCGTGGGTATTTATGTTTACTGCGTGTAAGAGAACCTTGAGAGTGTTCACCAGCGCCACCCTCAACAATAGCGGTGGACGTAGCACGTCCTGTAATGCCGCGAGTGTGACGTAGAACGCTATCTAACGGCGAGGACGGAGACTGTGCGAGAGCCCTCTTATGCTAACTATGGCAACAAGACTGCCAGAACCGAGACCCCCGTTAAGCTATTAGCAGACAAGGTAAAGGAAATGAGGGGCTCATTTGATAAACATATTAAGGAAGCAAACAGTCACCGAAACCAAGGGGCATAGGGAAATGTTTTCAATCTTTTTTTTTGTAGTGCCCATCAATCGGTTTAAATAAAATTACTTATAAAGCAGCATAAAAAACATCCATGCCGTCGGTGGGATCCGAACCAACGACCTCCGAATATTGCGTCCGGTGCTCTTACCAACGGAGCTACGGCGACGGCTGTCCAATCTGCTGCTTTCGTGGGTATTTATGTTTACTGCGTGTAAGCGAACGTTGAGAGTGTTCACCAGCGCCACCCTCAACAATAGCGGTGGACGTAGCACGTCCTGTAATGCCGCGAGTGTGACGTAGAACGTCATCTAAAGGCGATGACGGAAACTGTGCGAGAGCCCTCTCATGCTACCTATGGCAACAAGACTGCCAGAACTGAGACCCCCGTTAAGCTATTAGCAGACAAGGTAAAGGAAATGAGGGGCTCATTTGATAAACATATTACGGAAGCAAACAGTCACAGAAATCAAGGGCATAGGGGAATGTTTTTAATCTTTTTTTTGTAGTGCCAATTAATCGGTTTAAAAAAATAACTTATAAGCAGCAGAAAAAACATCCATGCCGCCAGCGGTATCCAAACCCACGACCTCCGAATAACGCGTCCTGTGATCTTACCAACTGAGCTACAGCGACGGCTGTCCAATCTGCTGCTTTCGTGGGTATTTAAGTATACTGCGTGTAAGCGAACCTTGAGAGTGTTCACCAGCGCCACCCTCAACCATAGCGGGGGACGTAGCACGTCCTGTATTACCGCGAGTGTGATGTAGAACGTCATCTAAAGGCGATGACGGAAACTGTGCGAGAGCCCTCTCATGCTACCTATGGCAACAAGACTGCTGGAACCGAGGCCCCCATTAAGCTATTAGCAGACAAGGTAAAGGAAATGAGGGGCTCATTTGATAAACATTTTACGGAAGCAAACAGTCACCGAAATCAAGGGGAATAGGGGAATGTTTTCAATATTTTTTTTTGTAGTGCCAATCAATCGGTTTAAAGAAAATTACTTATAAAGCAGCAGAAAAAACATCCATGCCGCCGGTGGGATCCGAACCCACGACCTCCGAATATCGCGTCCGGTGCTCTTACCAACTGAGCTACGGCAACGGCTGTCCAATCTGCTGCTTTCGTGGGTATTTATGTTTACTGCGTGTAAGCAAACCTTGGGAGTGTTCACCAGCGCCACCCTTGACCATAGCGGTGGAGGTAGCACGTCCTGTAATACCGCGAGTGTGACGTAGAACGCCATCTAACGGCGAGGACGGAAACTGTGCGAGAGCCCTCTTATGCTACCTATGGCAACAAGACTGCCAGAACCGAGACCCCCGTTAAGCTATTAGCAGACAAGGTAAAGGAAATGAGGGGCTCATTTGATAAACATATTAAGGAAGCAAACAGTCACCGAAATCAAGGGCATAGGGGAATGTTTTTATTCTTTTTTTTGTAGTGCCAATTAATCGGTTTAAAAAAATAACTTACAAGCAGCAGAAAAAACATCCATGCCGCCGGTGGGATCCGAACCCACGACCTCCGAATATCGCGTCCTGTGCTCTTACCAACTGAGCTACGGCGACGGCTGTCCAGTCTGCTGCTTTCGTGGGTATTTATGTTTACTGCGTGTAAACGAACCTTGAGAGTGTTCACCAGCGCCACCCTCGACCATAGCGGTGGACGTAGCACGTCCTGTAATACCGCGAGTGTGCCGTAGAACATCATCTTACGGCGAGGACGGAAACTGAGCGAGAGCCCTCTTATGCTACCTATGGCAACAAGACTGCCAGAACCGAGACCCCCGTTAAGCTATTAGCAGACAAAGTAAAGGAAATGAGGGGCTCATTTGATAAACATATTAAGGAAGCAAACAGTCACCGAAACCAAGGGGCATAGGGAAATGTTTTCAATCTTTTTTTTTGTAGTGCCCATCAATCGGTTTAAATAAAATTACTTATAAAGCAGCATAAAAAACATCCATGCCGTCGGTGGGATCCGAACCCACGACCTCCGAATATCGCGTCCGGTGCTCTTACCAACGGAGCTACGGCGACGGCTGTCCAATCTGCTGCTTTCGTGGGTATTTATGTTTACTGCGTGTAAGCGAACCTTGAGAGTGTTCACCAGCGCCACCCTCAACAATAGCGGTGGACGTAGCACGTCCTGTAATGCCGCGAGTGTGACGTAGAACGCTATCAAACGGCGAGGACGGAGACTGTGCGAGAGCCCTCTTATGCTACCTATGGCAACAAGACTGCCAGAACCGAGACCCCCGTTAAGCTATTAGCAGTCAAGGTAAAGGAAATGAGGGGCTCATTTGATAAACATATTACGGAAGCAAACAGTCACAGAAATCAAGGGCATAGGGGAATGTTTTTAATCTTTTTTTTGTAGTGCCAATTAATCGGTTTAAAAAAAATAACTTATAAGCAGCAGAAAAAACATCCATGCCGCCAGCGGTATCCAAACCCACGACCTCCGAATAACGCGTCCTGTGATCTTACCAACTGAGCTACAGCGACGGCTGTCCAATCTGCTGCTTTCGTGGGTATTTAAGTATACTGCGTGTAAGCGAACCTTGAGAGTGTTCACCAGCGCCACCCTCGACCATAACGGTGGACGTAGCACGTCCTGTAATACCGCGAGTGTGACGTAGAACGTCATCTAACGGCGAGAATGGAAACTGTGCGAGAGCCCTCTTATGCTACCTATGGCAACAAGACTGCCAGAACCGAGACCTCCGTTAAGCTATTAGCAGGCAAGGTAATGGAAATGAGGGGCTCATTTGATAAACATATTAAGGAAGCAAACAGTCACAAAAACCAAGCGGCATAGAGGAATGTTTTTAATCTTTTTTTTTGTAGTGAAAATCAATCGGTTTTTGAAGAAAATTACTTATAAAGCAGCAGAAAAACATCCATGCCGCTGGTGGGATCCGAACCCATGACCTCCGAATATCGCGTCCGGTGCTCTTACCAACTGAGCTACGGCGACGGATGTCCAATCTGATGCTTTCGTGTTTATTTATGTTTACTGCGTGTAAGCGAACCTTGAGAGTGTTCACCAGCGCCACCCTCAACCATAGCGGGGGACGTAGCACGTCCTGTATTACCGCGAGTGTGATGTAGAACGTCATCTAACGGCGATGACGGAAACTGTGCGAGAGCCCTCTAATGCTACCTATGGCAACAAGACTGCTGGAACCGAGGCCCCCGTTAAGCTATTAGCAGTCAAGGTAAAGGAAATGAGGGGCTCATTTGATAAACATATTACGGAAGCAAACAGTCACAGAAATCAAGGGCATAGGGGAATGTTTTTAATCTTTTTTTTTGTGGTGCCAATTAATCGGTTTAAAAGAAATAACTTAAAGCAGCAGAAAAAACATCCATGCCGCCAGCGGTATCCAAGCCCACGACCTCCGAATAACGCGTCCTGTGATCTTACCAACTGAGCTACAGCGACGGCTGTCCAATCTGCTGCTTTCGTGGGTATTTAAGTATACTGCGTGTAAGCAAACCTTGGGAGTGTTCACCAGCGCCACCCTTGACCATAGCGGTGGACGTAGCACGTCCTGTAATACCGCGAGTGTGACGTAGAACGCCATCTAACGGCGAGGACGGAAACTGTGCGAGAGCCCTCTTATGCTAACTATGGCAACAAGACTGCCAGAACCGAGACCCCCGTTAAGCTATTAGCAGACAAGGTAAAGGAAATGAGGGGCTCATTTGATAAACATATTAAGGAAGCAAACAGTCACCGAAATCAAGGGCATAGGGGAATGTTTTTATTCTTTTTTTTGTAGTGCCAATTAATCGGTTTAAAAAAAATAACTTACAAGCAGCAGAAAAAACATCCATGCCGCCGGTGGGATCCGAACCCACGACCTCCGAATATCGCGTCCTGTGCTCTTACCAACTGAGCTACGGCGACGGCTGTCCAGTCTGCTGCTTTCGTGGGTATTTATGTTTACTGCGTGTAAGCGAACCTTGAGAGTGTTCACCAGCGCCACCCTCGACCATAGCGGTGGACGTAGCACGTCCTGTAATACCGCGAGTGTGCCGTAGAACATCATCTTACGGCGAGGACGGAAACTGAGCGAGAGCCCTCTTATGCTACCTATGGCAACAAGACTGCCAGAACCGAGACCCCCGTTAAGCTATTAGCAGACAAAGTAAAGGAAATGAGGGGCTCATTTGATAAGCATATTAAGGAAGCAAACAGTCACCGAAACCAAGGGGCATAGGGAAATGTTTTCAATCTTTTTTTTTGTAGTGCCCATCAATCGGTTTAAATAAAATTACTTATAAAGCAGCATAAAAAACATCCATGCCGTCGGTGGGATCCGAACCCACGACCTCCGAATATCGCGTCCGGTGCTCTTACCAACGGAGCTACGGCGACGGCTGTCCAATCTGCTGCTTTCGTGGGTATTTATGTTTACTGCGTGTAAGCGAACCTTGAGAGTGTTCACCAGCGCCACCCTCAACAATAGCGGTGGACGTAGCACGTCCTGTAATGCCGCGAGTGTGACGTAGAACGCTATCAAACGGCGAGGACGGAGACTGTGCGAGAGCCCTCTTATGCTACCTATGGCAACAAGACTGCCAGAACCGAGACCCCCGTTAAGCTATTAGCAGTCAAGGTAAAGGAAATGAGGGGCTCATTTGATAAACATATTACGGAAGCAAACAGTCACAGAAATCAAGGGCATAGGGGAATGTTTTTAATCTTTTTTTTTGTAGTGCCAATTAATCGGTTTAAAAAAAATAACTTATAAGCAGCAGAAAAAACATCCATGCCGCCAGCGGTATCCAAACCCACAACCTCCGAATAACGCGTCCTGTGATCTTACCAACTGAGCTACAGCGACGGCTGTCCAATCTGCTGCTTTCGTGGGTATTTAAGTATACTGCGTGTAAGCGAACCTTGAGAGTGTTCACCAGCGCCACCCTCGACCATAACGGTGGACGTAGCACGTCCTGTAATACCGCGAGTGTGACGTAGAACGTCATCTAACGGCGAGAATGGAAACTGTGCGAGAGCCCTCTTATGCTACCTATGGCAACAAGACTGCCAGAACCGAGACCTCCGTTAAGCTATTAGCAGGCAAGGTAATGGAAATGAGGGGCTCATTTGATAAACATATTAAGGAAGCAAACAGTCACAAAAACCAAGCGGCATAGAGGAATGTTTTTAATCTTTTTTTTGTAGTGAAAATCAATCGGTTTTTGAAGAAAATTACTTATAAAGCAGCAGAAAAACATCCATGCCGCTGGTGGGATCCGAACCCATGACCTCCGAATATCGCGTCCGGTGCTCTTACCAACTGAGCTACGGCGACGGATGTCCAATCTGATGCTTTCGTGTTTATTTATGATTACTGCGTGTAAGCGAACCTTGAGAGTGTTCACCAGCGCCACCCTCAACCATAGCGGGGGACGTAGCACGTCCTGTATTACCGCGAGTGTGATGTAGAACGTCATCTAACGGCGATGACGGAAACTGTGCGAGAGCCCTCTAATGCTACCTATGGCAACAAGACTGCTGGAACCGAGGCCCCCGTTAAGCTATTAGCAGACAAGGTAAAGGAAATGAGGGGCTCATTTGATAAACATTTTACGGAAGCAAACAGTCACCGAAATCAAGGGGAATAGGGGAATGTTTTCAATCTTTTTTTTGTAGTGCCAATCAATCGGTTTAAAGAAAATTACTTATAAAGCAGCAGAAAAAACATCCATGCCGCCGGTGGGATCCGAACCCACGGCCTCCGAATATCGCATCCGGTGCTCTTACCAACGGACCTACGGCGACGGCTGTCCAATCTGCTGCTTTCGTGGGTATTTATGTTTACTGCGTGTAAGAGAACCTTGAGAGTGTTCACCAGCGCCACCCTCAACAATAGCGGTGGACGTAGCACGTCCTGTAATGCCGCGAGTGTGACGTAGAACGCTATCTAACGGCGAGGACGGAGACTGTGCGAGAGCCCTCTTATGCTAACTATGGCAACAAGACTGCCAGAACCGAGACCCCCGTTAAGCTATTAGCAGACAAGGTAAAGGAAATGAGGGGCTCATTTGATAAACATATTAAGGAAGCAAACAGTCACCGAAACCAAGGGGCATAGGGAAATGTTTTCAATCTTTTTTTTTGTAGTGCCCATCAATCGGTTTAAATAAAATTACTTATAAAGCAGCATAAAAAACATCCATGCCGTCGGTGGGATCCGAACCAACGACCTCCGAATATTGCGTCCGGTGCTCTTACCAACGGAGCTACGGCGACGGCTGTCCAATCTGCTGCTTTCGTGGGTATTTATGTTTACTGCGTGTAAGCGAACGTTGAGAGTGTTTACCAGCGCCACCCTCAACAATAGCGGTGGACGTAGCACGTCCTGTAATGCCGCGAGTGTGACGTAGAACGTCATCTAAAGGCGATGACGGAAACTGTGCGAGAGCCCTCTCATGCTACCTATGGCAACAAGACTGCCAGAACTGAGACCCCCGTTAAGCTATTAGCAGACAAGGTAAAGGAAATGAGGGGCTCATTTGATAAACATATTACGGAAGCAAACAGTCACAGAAATCAAGGGCATAGGGGAATGTTTTTAATCTTTTTTTTGTAGTGCCAATTAATCGGTTTAAAAAAATAACTTATAAGCAGCAGAAAAAACATCCATGCCGCCAGCGGTATCCAAACCCACGACCTCCGAATAACGCGTCCTGTGATCTTACCAACTGAGCTACAGCGACGGCTGTCCAATCTGCTGCTTTCGTGGGTATTTAAGTATACTGCGTGTAAGCGAACCTTGAGAGTGTTCACCAGCGCCACCCTCAACCATAGCGGGGGACGTAGCACGTCCTGTATTACCGCGAGTGTGATGTAGAACGTCATCTAAAGGCGATGACGGAAACTGTGCGAGAGCCCTCTCATGCTACCTATGGCAACAAGACTGCTGGAACCGAGGCCCCCATTAAGCTATTAGCAGACAAGGTAAAGGAAATGAGGGGCTCATTTGATAAACATTTTACGGAAGCAAACAGTCACCGAAATCAAGGGGAATAGGGGAATGTTTTAATATTTTTTTTGTAGTGCCAATCAATCGGTTTAAAGAAAATTACTTATAAAGCAGCAGAAAAAACATCCATGCCGCCGGTGGGATCCGAACCCACGACCTCCGAATATCGCGTCCGGTGCTCTTACCAACTGAGCTACGGCAACGGCTGTCCAATCTGCTGCTTTCGTGGGTATTTATGTTTACTGCGTGTAAGCAAACCTTGGGAGTGTTCACCAGCGCCACCCTTGACCATAGCGGTGGAGGTAGCACGTCCTGTAATACCGCGAGTGTGACGTAGAACACCATCTAACGGCGAAGACGGAAACTGTGCGAGAGCCCTCTTATGCTACCTATGGCTACAAGACTGCCAGAACCGAGACCCCCGTTAAGCTATTAGCAGACAAGGTAAAGGAAATGAGGGGCTCATTTGATAAACATA
>JARKHS020015652.1:0-67234 GCA_030143305.2 Amblyomma americanum | reverse complement strand
CCTGTTTACAGATTTACCTGGTGCATATTAAACGTGCAGAAGAGTGGGCACCGCACTATCGCCGGCACTATATTGGTGACATTCACGGAACTGAATCTCAGAATAAACACTGCTCTGACCATATGCTCTGTGCCTGCAATACACAGAGCATCGAAGGCAATGAGTGTGCCAATAGTGAGGCGCTTGTAGCATCAAATTAAACCGCAACCGCGATGAGCTCACCACCTTAGCGAGTGCCTGCTCGCAGGATCCGTTACCCTTCATAGAAATCGCGATGAAGACGTGCCGCAAGGCCGTTCAATGCCATCACTGTTAACGAGAGGGGGGCACTGAGTAGCAACGGCGCCCTGTTTCACTTATGACAGAGTAGCTACAGAGGGGCACGCAGACTTTATTCTGCCGCCTAGCAACCAGCACTCCGCTCACCCCATCATTACCACGAAAGGTTTTCAACAATGAGCCGGGGGAAGCGATGTGCCATAACTGCCGAAGTCAGGCGAGCGCTGCCCGCATTGTCTGCGTATACCATAATTATTCACAGGTGCGTATTAGGCTGCTTCGATATTTTCCTATTGCTATCCGGCCTGCCACATAGTTACAGCGCCGGTGTTGTTCCGGCACACCCATGACAGCAGAGCCGTCTCTGCTCACGGCAATGTGCGAGAAATTGGCTGCAGACGACCCCCAGCACCAAGCTTTACGGCAGTCGTTGGAGACGAAGCAGCACACGCATAAGCTTCCGAGAAAAGAGTAGGTCACATATCTGCGCATATGCCTGTAGTAATGAGCAAAGGACGGCATTCAAAAAGGAACGTGTGAATTATTCGCTCATTTAGAGTGCGTTCTGCGGTGAAAGCTGCCGTCAATTCCTTGTAAATGCTGCCAAAACTAGACTCTATTATCAGTACCCCGGCACCACACACACGAACCTTGTACATTCACTAAGCCCAGTCAAGACGGAAGGGAGAGCGGCATAGGTTTGCAAACAAGAACGTGGTAAATGGTCACCGGTGTTGAGTGTCGGTTTTCTAAGACTGACTGAGTCTAGTAACTTGCTTCGTTCGCTTTTTTTGTCAGGAACATAACGCACAAAGGAAGTGCAGGTATTCAAGTTCTCCATCGTCTGGAAGGTTTCGCTCGCCAGATCTGCCATGTCGTCGGGACAGCGCACGGAGACCAATTTCACTAACGTCGCTGGCTAAAAAGCCTTTCACATTACGGGAGCGTCCTGAACCCGATAACACATGCTTCGTAGTTTGTCTAGTTTAATCACGAAGGTTTTCCTTGAGTGCGCCAGGCTAGTGTGATGGCGACGGGTTCTGCCTACCGTGCGAGAGACCGCCAACATTCGGGTCGCCTGCAAGCAATGATGACTTTTGTGGAGCTTAAGCGGCCGCACAGAATTTGGTTCTATGCGCCTTGACGTCACCGGTTGAGGCTGAAAACCTCGAGAAGTTTGTCGGCCATTTTCGAAGATTATATAAATGCATGTTCCACTCCATGCCTGTAACTGTAACTTGCTAGAAGGCGCCTCTCTGCAGCTATGAAACAAATCAGAAAATTTTCTTCCGTTCTAGATGTAGTGTTAGGTTAGTAATCCGTAAATTGATTATTTACTACCGGGACATGCTCTGTGTGTTTACCGTAGAACGTGGAAAGTATGGCGAGAGCGTAACAAAACGCAAGTGGCTGGTGGTTGGCACGGGACCACCTGGAGGGTAGTTACCATGGAATGAGAACGAGAGTTACCATTAAAAGAGGTGGGTATGCCAACAGTGTAGGAATGCTCAACCAAAGCGTGCTACCAGAGGAACCATCTTGATGGCGGCCCGCGGAGGGAAGATGAAAAACATTGCGAGAGTGGAAAAATTTAGTATGGTTCATCTGCAGCAAGTGAATTGAAACAGGCCGCCCGAGATCTGGGTCATCAGACGCGCTACGAACATAGTGCGGCGGACTAAAAAAAGACACCAAGTTGTAAAACGAATATGTGCGGACACGTAGAAAGAGATCTCTATAACTGTACACATATGAAGTCCCTCTCATGTACTCTACTTCAACCAATGACAAAATTTAAAGGCTAAGACTAGCTGTCGCTAACATTCTAATAGGTAATAAGAACCGTACTGTGACAGTTTCCGTTGAATTGTGCTGGTTAGGCCTTGCCCGACGTGAAGTATCAGCAAAAACTTAGCTGACCTCGGCAAGGAGTTCCAACCCAAGCTCTCTTGACGTGCGTAGGATTGCCGAAAGGTGCCTCTACAGTCACAACCGCACTAGTTGCCTGGAAGTATTCTATGACTGCTTAGTTGCTGGTGGGTATAGGGCGGTATATATATACGTCCCTTCGCCTGGATTCACTCTACCTATCTCTCGAGTCCTCCTAATACTGAGAAACCACCACATTTATATAAAACTAATGAGGATATTTCTTTAGGTACATTGCCCCAGTTCGACGAAAAAAATACTTGGAAAATTTTTCTACGCGTTCTGTATGAAAATAATTTGTTTTGGATACAAGGCCAGGCCTCTCCTCTTAACTTTCTACAGGAGAAAAATTGAATACAACGGAACCTTCTACTCGACTCTACCTATGGAGTATAAAGAAGAAAATCGCACAGTTTACAACAGTCTAAGAGCAAGGACCAGGTCAGGTAAGGGTTCTCTTTTTTTGCCTTTGAAATGCAAGACGCCAACTGCTTGCTTTATATCTGATTAAGTTTTGGGCTTGGACGGCATATTCACTAGTTTTTGTCAGCTTTTCCCTGCAAAAGATATCGAGCCGAGGCGACCCAATGCGTCAACCGTAAATGGGTACAATAGGTAATACTAATAGTCCTCCGTCGCACGTATTAAAGGCTCTAAATCCGTTCACTGCATTGAGAGCAACGATTTGACTAATTATCAGAACGTGATCCCGATGGAAAAATATTTATTCAAAATATGCATCTCTGCAAGAAGTAGCTTTTGAGATTATAACATACATTCGAACAGTTAAGCCTTACATTACATGGCACAGTTTACCCTTTTTAAACAGTAAAAGAGAACACTGACGATACTGACCGTGTTGCGCGGGATTTTAATATAGTTGGTCCAAAGTCATGGCCTAGTCTTATCATTACAGGTTTATTTACACCACCTGAGCGTGGTGTGTTAGCGCGAAGAAGCGAGCTTCCCTTTCCGCGTCCCTCGCTTTTGTCATCTCTTAAGCGTCAAACGACACTTCCCCCCCCCCCCCCCCTTCCTCGTAGACAAAGCCCCAGGTCCAGTCAGTCAGGGTCGTGAGAATGGCAGAGTTTTATCCGTGCAACATGCTGAATTTGTCTTGTCCGAGAGCAGCGATCTTGTGAAGATTGGCGAGACACACGTACTTGTGGTCATTGATCCGAGCGAGCAAAGTAAACTGGCCTGTGTAGTGCGATAGCACCTTCTGAAACAAACCATGCTTTCGAAGGGCGTCCACAGCCCTAATTAATCGCCGTGCAGGAAGCAGACATCCTTGTGCTAGCGGTCGTAGCGCTGTTTAGAATGGTCCCCCGCGAGGCCAGAGTGCATAGGCGGGCGAGCCTACTAGCCTTTTCAGCGCGGCAAAGAATGCTTGAAATAGAAGGATCGACGTCGAGGGATAACGGCAAGATGGTAGTGAGAGAACTTCAAGGCGAACCGGTACAGAAGACGAAAAAATTGCTTTTGGCAGTTGTTTCTTGCGTCCAGGTGTTATAGAATTATGTAATGAGGGGAAACACGTCGTCTCAGCTCTTATGACACGAGTCTACGTACATCGCGAACATGCTTGCCAGCGTATAATTTGTACGTTCAACGAGACTAGTTGCCTGGCGGTGGTACGAGGTTGAGTGACGGAAATGACACGAGGAGGCCCATGACAGAGGAAGACTGCATGAAGAATAAACAGAGAGACTTCAAGCTGCGGAGGAGCTAGGTATGGCGGCAGCTTCGCAGTAGCGCGTGAGCCGATCAACGCAAACGATGACCCAGCGGTTTTATTTTGACGACAGGTAATGACCTACTTACTCATAACATGGGCTCGGAGGTATCACCGGATACAAGCGCGCCGGCGGAAGCAGGAGTTGGAAGTTTCAAACGCTTTCCCTGCACATAGGCTCCGTAGCACTGGATTGTGCGACAGATGTTTGCCAGTAAAAACATTTCTTAATTCAGTAAGGACAATGGCGATCCCCAACTGCCCGGCAATGACGTCATCGTGCATATCGCGTAGAACAGAGAAGCAGAGACAAGCCGGAACAGTGAGCAGAAAGCGCTCACCTCCACACGAGTTATGCAGTAGAGTAAACCCTAGAGTGTCAAAATGAGGTAGTATATAGATGTTCACCTTGTAAAACTGGTGCTGAGCTCTTTAGGAAGCAAGAACAGAAGGCAGAACGCGCGCAGAATCACTACTGAACTTTATCGGACATATACAGTGACAAAAACGCACGCATCGTGCTCAGAGGCCATCTGACACCACAGTAACGCTGCCGTCACACCCCCGCGTCCAGTCATCGCACCTCACAATCAGAAAGAACAACCGACGCATCAAAAACATGTGTGTTCTTCCGTATAATATATGCCTCAAGCAAATCACGTGTACGTTGGTCGCTTTGACGGAATGAAATCTTTTTACCTAGAAGCGGAAGGCACACCTTCTCTGACTTATCCTCACCTGCTTTGCGATGTTTCCCCACATTGCAATACTCGTCGCATGTTCCATTCCTAAAATGATCCTAAAAACGACTACTAATACACCGGCCAGATTGTCACACAAGATGTGACTGCTAGAGAAAGAGAATTCAAACACTACAGCGCACACGCGAGAACATATTGTGGTGGCTTATGGTGCTTCGTAAATCAAATGGGCTAACGTAGGCTTAACCCATTGGATTGCCGAATAAATCATAAAAATACTTTCGAGGTAACGCGAATGTTTAAATTCATGAAACCTGTCTGGGGTCGCGAACGCTGTCTTTTGGTTGTCTCTCGAGTACGTCGAGATCTGCCATTATCCAGACAGTAAACCAACAAAGGAAAAGTAGGAAGCTGCATCCAGGCAGTCAAAGGCATCATCAACGCATGGGAGCGAGTAAACATCCTTGTTTGTGGAGTGTTAAGTCAGTGGTAGTCGACACAAAATCGCAACCCGCCATCTTTCTCACTATGATCTCAGAGGCGGCCTACAGCCCTGATGTGTCCAGAATAACTCCCTGTTGGACCATGTTACGGATATACTGAGTTATCTCCCACTCTAAGGAAGACGCGGTATGGCGTCTGTCGAATCGGATCTGCAGATTCGGTATTGATCATGTAATTGGTTCGGGCAGGTGCAAATATTTTAAATTGGCAGGAACGGTAAAGGGGTGAGTAAAGCGGTTGTCTCGCTGCCATTTTAAAGGACAGAGATTGGCCGGCAGCAGCTAAGAAGGTCAATTGGCGAAAAATATCGAGCTCCGTTTAAACAGCCCAGTGCATTGTCACTTCGCGAAAGAGATTAGATATTATTAGTAATCCTGTTGAGATCCCGTTAGTCGACACAAAACCGCCAACTTTGAACTTTCTTCTTAACAAGAAAACAGCATTATCGTGGGGTTTTTTGATGTTTTGATAAGAACACAGCAAAGAGATAAAAACATGGCACGGCTTCCGGTGAATAGGAATAGCAGCGCCGGTGTTAGTGCAGTGAGTCACAAGGGACGTTCTATCCAGAGGACAAGTACCAGCTCAAGAAAAAAGGGGACACATAAGACCTGCCTAAAGGGTATGACGCGATCGCTCAATGGGTAATTATCCTTAAGGTCGTTCTCTACTTTACATTCATAGATCCCTGGGAATCCTCATACCATGCCTGGCGCAGGGAGGCAGCTGTTAATCGATGGGCCACCAACCTGCGATGGCCGGTGCTTCAACTGCATGCGGCCCAGGCTGCTCTTCCCGAATGACCAATCAGTCATTTTACTTCTATATGTCACCATGGTGGGCAGCTCTGTGACTTTCCACTGGGCAGGTTGTGATGACTCCACAAGGCCACGGTGTTTGCGGTAGTATTAAAAATTCGCGTCAATATTTGCGACCTTGTGAGAATATTTTCACGCAAGGCCAATGGATGTCAATGAGGGGAGGATAGGAACACAGTGCAAAAGTGCGTCGAGGAGATTACTCGGGGAAGCGATAGTCAGATAGGATTCGCTCTCCGAGGCATCAGTGCAACGCTGCCTGCGCGAGCTGCACCGGCTATTTTTCTGAGAAGCGCCTGGCGAAAGACGGGGGAGCTGCGTCCAGGAACTAGGGACGAGAATGATGGGCTTGCGGGGATAGTGAACGGTTGGACCAAGGAGTAGACAGCGTTTTCGGAACAGGGTGGAGCATACCGAGGAGAGATACGGTGCGTTCCGTAGTCGGCACAACGGTGAACGCAGGATAAGGGCCGGGGTGAATAGGACTAAACGCTGCGGCACTGGCAGGAGAGGTGACCGATCCACGAGCAAGCGAGGCAGATGGGTACGGCACTCTGCAGGATTGCGGTACCGGGAACCTTTCGCGAAGGCTTCGGTGGGCGTAGCGGTGCAACTACACGGAGCACTGGGCTTTAACTCTGGTTTTCTTGTGAGCGACTAGAGGGCATTCCAACGTTTGTAGCCTCCTAGGGAACAAAAGCTTGAATGAGATTGATAGTGACAATCGTCGAGTACTGCTGTGCCGGGCTGCAGGCAATGGGTGTCAGGGCCTTGAGTTCAGGGCACACGATAATAGTCAAGTTTCAAGGCTCGCAGGCTGCAGGAGGGTTGGCATATTTTCGCACGAAGAACTGGATGCTGTGTTAGAGAGGAGCAGTACTTAAAGTGGAGATAGCTAAAGGCGTTGTCACCAACACCTCTTGGTATATGTACAACATCACCTGCTTCGCACATTTCGACAACTTTCCTACACGTTGTAAAGATGTCTTGTATACTGAAAATGTGGGATTCTTCGAGCGGCAACTGCCTTCTTGCCGGGGAGCTACCCTCCAACAGGCTTCTCGAACAAGTCTCGTATCTTTTGGTTACATACGTCTCATGATGGAAGATTTGTTGGCTCGCAGGTGCAGCAATGTAGAATTTTACATCGCCAAGCATTAGGGCAGCATCCAACCTTTTATGCTTGCTGGAACTATCATAACGCGAGAGGCAGTCCTTGATATAAACGGCGTCCATACCGCAGAATGCGCCCAGGTCACTGTTGTGGACGTTGACTCCCAGTGCTGTTGGTGAGGATGGAGCCCTTTCAAAAAACGGTATCACGTAGCGGTCACTGCAATACTCTAGCCTCTGATCGCGCGGTGGGGGTAGAGGAGAACCAGAACCTCGCACTCTTTATTTATTTTTATTTTTTAAGTCTTCAAAGACTCCATTTATTTATTTATTTAAGGGTAGTTCATTAAGGGTAGGCAGGGACTACGGCAGTATGACAAAAAAGTATTTTCGATGACAGACTTGAAATATTGAAGGTCCGTTAAGGAATCTTTGTGGCTGGGAAAGTCTTTCCAGTCCAGGACAGTACGGAGAAAAAATAATTTTGTGAATGTTGTGGTATGGGCGTGCTGGGGAGAGATGGTTTTGTGATCGTTAAGACGGGATGAAAGACGGGATGGACCGATGAACACGTTTACGGGTGCCAAGATTTGTACAAACTTTTTGTAAAGAGAAAGGTGAGCTAGATTGCAGCGGGATGCTGGAATTTCAAGTCGGGATTTTAGTTCGGCTACGCTAGCACGATCACAGTATTTCGAATGAACGAATTGTGGAGCATGACTCTGATTATATTTCAGTAATTTGACAGTTTGGTGAGGATCGAATACTAAATTTGCGTACTCTAGCTTAGATATAACAAGCGATACTTACGCGATAATCTTGACAGAAGGGAGTGTTATGGCACTTTTTCGCGGTAAGTAGCAAATGACGCGTTTCTCAGAATTAGCTGTAATATTACGGGACCAGGAGAGGTCTCTGAAGATATGAATACGTAAGTACTTGACAGTGTCTGCTTGAGTTTCAAGGCAACCGCAAAAGAGGTAGTTACATGCAGGGCTCTAAAACACACGTGCAGCACTGGAAGGAGCTCAACATCCTGCCATCAGAAAAACAGTCATTCACACCCACTATTAGCGCCGCCATCTTCGGGAAGAGCAATGGTAACTTCGTCAGGAAACAGTTCTGTCTGCATCGACTTGCCGTCTTCTAATAATACAGCAGGCGTTTCTGTGAAGCGCGCGACTAATTCTTAATGTGAAGAAGAAGGGCACTAGCTGCACTGCCATCGCTCTGAGCGAAAGCCTGCTGATCTCGACAGACCAGAGACTCTGCCACCGCTGTTGTTTCCTCGCCGCCTGAGCGCTGACTTAAGCCCCCGTCACATTAAGATCACAATTTTCCGGCTGACAAGCTTTCTGCAGCTTTGTAACACCAGTTTTGGGGGACGTCAGTAAACAGGCGAATTTTGCTAACTCTCTAAAACGATATTAACCGTGATGCTCCGCACTCCTCGCCACTTCTCTGTTTCAGCGTGTGCGGGGAAGAGAATGTCATATGACACGTGCGTCACAGAATGTAGCCATTCATGGACGTCATTTCGCGCTTCCCGCGAGCGCGCAGTTTTCGAATGTCGCGAGAACTGACCCAAATTTTTTAGATCGCAGCGGAGAGGGTAATCTCGTGAGGAAAATTTATAAAATTGGCGTCTATTACTAACTGCCGGCCACAAATCTCTAATTGGAATCAGGCGCTTATCGGTAAAAGTAATCACAAGTGCCACCATGGTGGCTCTGTACAATAAAGAAAAAAACCGTGGTGGCTCAGCGGTTATGGCGCTCGGCTGCTGACCCAAAGGACGCGGTTCAATTCCAGTCGCTGCATTCGAATTTCGATGGAGGCGAAATTTTAGATGCCCGTGTACGGTTCGGTGTCAGTGTACGTTAAAAAACCGCAGGTGATTGAAATTTCCGGATCTCTTCACTATGGCGTCCCTTATAGATTTTATAGATTAAGTCGTTTTGGGACTATAAACCCTCATAAACCAAACCAAACGAAAAGTTGATCATTAGAATTTAGTTAATTACATAATTAGTTACCATGATCCGGCTGTTTTCTCTGTGCGTCAACACTGGTACTGCTATGCCTCAGAAAGCTTCACTTTGCTTCATAAACTCTATTGAATTTTAAACACCTAGAAAAGGCTACCGGTACCGGTGAGATTTGCATCATTTACATTATCATTTTCACCTGTTTTCTCGGTAACGATATGCCCTGTATGGTAGAGAGGGCCGAGATGTCATCGGCAACCAAATCTCAAAATCTGAGGACTAGAATTTTCGAGTACTTTCGAATGGATTGTCATTTCGGATTATACTAACTCGACCTACTATTCCACCTTAATCCACCCAATAATCAAAACTAACCCGCATGAATCGGCCCACAAATCTTCACTAATTCACCCCATATTACCCAGTTATCTACACTCTTTGGATTCTGGAGTGAGGTTAATTCCGAAATTTGGAGCGTCTTTTGGTATACTAGGTGGTTGGAAATTTTCTAAACTCTATCTAATATTTTGAAGAGTGTGGCTAAAGTTCACAGCGTTTTTTTTTAATATATCCCTTGGGAAGCCCCCTTTCAACTAATTTTATGTGTTTTCTGTTCAAATTCGGTTCTTTTATTTCACAGTGGCACATGAGGCTGCGAGTAATCTTCGAGTATGTGACGACAGCGGCCATGACTTTTTTTCTGTAAGGATGCGTTCACACTTCTCCAAAAATACGGAGAGCAAAGCGAATTCGATTGTTCTTGACGCCGACCAGGGCATAATGCTGCGCAGCGATGCCGGTTAGTCCGGGACCAATTTTTGCCGCTGAATTAAACATGACGGCGTCCTTGCATGTAGGACCACTCGCCTCGGAATGAATTCATTGTTGTTGCTGCCTTTTCAGCACGTACACTGGCCTTAAATGGGACACCAGTCTCTAGCTTTCTCTCACTTCAGCTATAAGAAAACATATAAGTGATAAATTTTCTAAATTTTTTTATTTATAGTGACGATTCTGCTGCTACTAGGTTTAAGACGAGCGTCGCTTTGCTGACAGTACTGGTTTCCGACCTGACAATCAGATGGCGTCATTAGACTGCGCTTATCGTTACTAGTCTGTCAACATACTCTGAACTAACAGTAGATACGTGCCTGCGTTGAACGTAGGTAAGCGTTCAGACGGTTATTGCACACAGACAGCGTCGATTTATGCTGTTTTCTAACTATATCGATGCACACCGCGAGCGGGGACGTGGTGGCCGGGAGTGTGCCGTAAAGCGAGAAACAGTAGCGGCGTGGCGGTTCCGCCTCGCCTGAGATTCCACAGATGTGAACAGATTATAGTTTTTCGGGGAGAAAATCTGCTTCGCTCGCCAGATTTTTGGAAAAGTGTAAACGTGCCCTTAGGGTGACAGGCCATCTGATCTCATTCAGTTTACGTTTTTACATGGCCACTCTTCGTGCGTGTAAGTCTCTTCTTCGAGCTCTAGTGATTGTAAACAACTGCGCAAGCACTGCCGAAGCTGGTGGTTTCACTGTGCTTGCATGCCCAGATTATATTAGCAACAGTACTGAAGGACAGTTTGGGGCAGCTGTCGATGTCACACTTGCCACTTCACATGTGCAGTTGGCGTCTTGTGGAACTGCACCTTGCATGCATCACCCACAAGCGCTTCTTTTCAACCTGTTTTCTCAGTACCAGGGGGAATTCTCACATGATCCACAGGGGGTGGCACATATCGTGAAAGAAGAAAATTGTTCCCATAGGCGATATATCCACAGCGCCGGCTCGTGTACAATTGAGCACAGTATACAAGAGCTGTGTAAAGAAATCTGAAACCCAGTCAGCGCGACACCCGCTTGAATCGCACTAGAAAACTCTAGACCGGGCCACACCAAAAGCTCTAGACCGGGTCACTCCACAACCAGTGTCTGAATTTCTGGCGTGGTGTAAACACCAGACACGGACACACCAGAAAACACTACACCGGGACACACCAGAAAACACTACACCGGGACACGCCAGAAAACACTACACCGGGACACACCAGAAAACACTACACCGGGACACACCAGAACCCGTGTCTGAAAATTTATTGTGATGTAAACACCAGAAACGGTAAACACCAGAAACGGTTTTCGCGGTGCAAAGATTGTTCACGTGTCGCGCTTAAAGCCCTTCGCCCGTCGCCCTACTTCGCTCTAACGTGCGCTGGGGCCGGTCGCCTTGGTGTGTAGGGGAGGAAATGTAAGCACAGTGCGCGGCCTTTGAGTTCATCTTTAAACATTCAACATCATCACGCATCTTCGTTTTTGAAAGAGCGGCCCCATTCTTACGAGTGGCATTAAAAGCTCGTTCCGTCCACAGTCTCACAATAATCATGAGTCACTCTAACCCAAAACTCTTGAGCTCCTTCAGTTGTTGCAACGTAACCTTCGCTACCACGACATGAGGCAACTTTGCGGCGTCTCGTGGGGCTTGCTCTTGCATTCACAAAGGATTACCCTACTCTGATCGGCATGGCTTATGTGCGTGACATCTGTGAACACGATGAGACCATTTTAATACTCTTTGTGAGTCCCAGCGTAGAGGTCTGAAAGATTATCTGTAGACCGTGCGCTGGAACATTAATTCTGGACCGCTAACGGAGTTCAAAATTCTTGAACACTGGCCACGGTGATCACCGGCGGTGAAGGCCTGCCAGGCCCTCCTGCGGTTCTTAAGAGTGTCTAAGTCTCCACGACAGGCTGTCACTTTGCCGGGGCCTTTTCGCCTACTATTTTTTATCACTGACTTTTCTACCTCACATTTATAACCCCTCATCCCTACCCCCAGCACAGGATAGCACGCTGGTATCATCTACGGTTAACCTCCCCGCCTTTCCTCCTCTTCACCCACCTACTCCTACCATCGAAGATCCTTCTTAAACCTCTGAAGCTCTCATCAATCAGGAAAATCGCTGCAAAAAGTTTTACCTTGTGCCTTGGATGGACACCCCAAATAAAGGCTATATTTCATACTTTTGTACAGCATTACAGAGACGATGGCATTGACGCTATACATCTAAAACGCAGGGCGGCACTTACATCCGCTAGTCGAGAGATCCTCTCTTGAACCCTGGTTTGTGCCAACAATATTCTCTTTTGCGCAAGTGGATGCATTAAGCTATGCCGGACATATTTCTGAGTCGGTGTGCTCATGTGCAATTTCTATTATCCGTACTTTTCTAAGCGCTGCAGCCAAATCTTTACTATCAGAGATAATAGTAACTGACGCCCCTGTAGGTTCCCAACCATGTCCCGCTACATGCGGGCACCAGCTGCCGACGAACTGCCGGTATCGACGTCGACGCAGTGCATTTCTACCTACACTAGTCGTGCATCGTCAGGCGGCGCCCACATGCAGCGCGGCATGCCTACTGGGGAAATTAAAGGGGAAATTCATTTATTATTATCCTTCATAGTACCTGTGGGCTAGAACCCTCCATGTTGTGTGTGGCATGCGTTAATCTGTAGACGCGGCTCTTGCGACCCTCTTCAATTTTGAGAAAGCTCACTGCTGCTTCTTCTGCTCTCTCTTCACAGCATAAATTCCTCTTGCAGAGGGCGTCTGCGCAAGCCTGAGAGCGAGCCAGTACGTGTAATAGGCAGATGCGCACCGCCTTCAACGCCTTGCGCAGTGCGGAGCTACTCTCCTAAGCGCGCGGCTCGAGAGCATGGTACATTCGAGTATTTGTTCATGCATTCGCCGTTTACGTGTGACGGCGCTGCAACATTACGCTCTAGTGAAGCGAATTCAATGTAGGCGAAATGTGTTACAGACACTGCAGAAGGTAGCAATATCAGGTAAACAGTAAAACCAAGCCTTCTGTGTAGCCTTAGAGAATTGCTGTCTTTCAGGTATAATATCGGTGACTCTGTGTAACGAAGATGTCTTTGGAAGCTCAATACAACCAGGAGGCTGTGATTCTCAGTTTTGATGGGAGGACACAACTTCGAACTGTGGAGCAAGCCAAGAATGCCACCGGTGACTAAAAGCTCCCGTCCACCGAGCAAGCAAAAACACCTACCACAGTCACTTTCTTGAATAAAGCATAAAGTATTTCATCTTTCCTGCACTGTATGACATCGCCCCGCACTACATTCATCGTCTTCGTATGAGGGCGCTGACCCGTGATCAGGTACCTAAAAGCAATGCCCAAGGTTACAGGAGTGCGAAACAGCGCGTTGGCGATGCGAGTTGCTCGACTGCAGAACGCAAACTCTAAACCGGTTTCTTTCAGAAAGTGTACGCCCATGAGCAGCCTCATTTTTGCATATGCTGGAAGCTTCTTTCTTTCATAAACTTTGAACTGGTCTGCTAACACATTGCTAATGAATCTGACAGTACAGTCGTTATGTGGTGGGGCAGAATTCTGCAATTTGCTTTTAGTGTACTAACCACTGTGCACTGACATCGCACAGCACACGGGCGCCTTAGGAAAAACGCTAAGGCGCCCGTGTGCTGTGCGATGTCAGTGCACGTTAAAGATCCCCAGGTGGTCGAAATTATTCCGGAGCCCTCCACTACGTACCTATTCGTTCCTATCTTCTTTCACTCCCTCCTTTATCCCTTCCTTTACGGCGCGGTTCAGGTGTCCAACGATATATGAGACAGATACTGCGCCATTTCCATTCCACCAAAAACCAATTATTATTATTATTATTTTACTGTACGGGTGAACTAAACAAAAAGGTAAATTTTATTTTCTTGGTGAAGTCAATTCTACAATGCAAACTTCCTATATTCAAACACCCACTCTGACAAGTGCAATATATAATTCGAGCACCGAATTTAATTATTTATTCATTAGCGTGAGAAACGCGGCAGCACATCGTTAATGGGTATTCCGGCCTAAGTGAAAAAGCTCGAGTAGTTTTCTGAGGAACAAAGAAAGGGAAGACGTGAAACAATTATCGGTCTTCAGATGTAATCACCGTACGATATTACCATTTCGAAGCTGATGAATGGATCCCCACTGACAGTGGAAGAAACACAGGAAAAATTTTTCATACCGAGAACAGACCAATAAAAGCCGTATCAGCACGTAACGCAACAAAGTGATTCAGAGTGCTTGACTGTAGTCAACTTACATATGCCTCGCAACGGTAGTTGTTTAAAATAACTGAAGTAACAACCTCCTCCAGTTATTCTGCGAGTGTTTTTAAAAGATAGAAAAGATCGTCTAGGTGGACGTTACCTCCAAGCGCTTTGGTTTTTTTTTTCGACGTCGCCTCAGAAACGTTGACCTTCACGTAGCCGCAGCTGGGCGACTGAACAGTGCGTCTTAGTGAACCCTTTTCAAATCAACCACTAATGAAATGCCATTATCAATGTGTGCACAATATGTGTAAGCTAGGCACTCGGTAACTTCGATCAGGATTGGGGTAGGGACCGTTGCTTTGTTATCTCTTTTCTCATGCTGTGTGGTGCATTGTCTCTCCTTGTGGCTGAAATGGCAGAAGCCGGTGCCACATGACGCAGATGTTTAGAGTTTTTGCTCTATTATTAGGTCTTATCATTCATCTGTCAGTATTTCGGCATTATAATATTTGCTGCAAACATAAGGCGCCTGATGATTTCGTACTTCGGCCCTTGGCTGCGCTGGAACTAAGCAAGCGAAGTAGAGAAAAAAACGAAACAATGCCTTATCCATCTCAGGCGATGAAAACCACATGCGTTCGCACGTGACGCAGAAATCGCTTATGCGCAAACATCGTTCCGTGAATACAAGAACCAGCAGAAGTTGCCAGTCTACCAGTTCTTCTTTCTACACTGTCTGAGTGCACTGAGCGCAGCAGATATAAAACAAACAAGGAGAGGAAATGGAGAAAACTCTTTTTCCAATGCTCTCTTTTATTCTTAGAGCAGTATTTCTCATGATTTTAACCTCTTTCTTCACCAAATGCGGGGCTAATACAGAAATACGTATCGATGAAGAACCTACGTACTTCAAATACCAGGACATCTACCAGGTAACTTTTTATAGAAAATTCATTGATATCGCTATTTAAGAGCTTTATTTCAACCATTCCATCAAGTGAGTTTTATTGCCGTGGCCGTCATAGTATTAATCTGTGTTGCCTCTTTTCTGCGTTAGAGAGCTTCAAAGTGCTACAGCCGTACGTACCATCGCGATGGAAAGAAACGCGAAAAACAGGGTGGCTGTGCGTTCCGCAGTTCGAATTTCTCTTGATCGCGGTTTTACCTGGGTGGTACGAAAAATTGGTAGACTCGTCCTAGAATGTATCACGGATGACACTAGCGTCCTTAATCTACCATTTAAGTACAAGCGTTATGAAGAAAATGTGAACAGCAGACCGGCCAGACTCTGCTCTTATCGCGTTTTATTTTTTCATAGCCCCAGTACACCATAGTGTTCATTTCTTGATTTCTATGTACGAGTGAAATTTTTGGCCGATGGTTGCGGTGCAAAAATTTACCGGTTTACATTCCGCCAACTTCCCGCTGTTTATGGAGCTTGTATTTTTTATTGAGGCAAAATTAGTTACGTCTCCGTGCTTTCAACCAGCAGCACAATCTGGCCGCATTTCGGATGTTAGCGGCTAGATAATTTTTTAGGTGGTCAAATATTTTTTTGCAATATGCAATGCCGCTGTGCGCGCGCCGTAATTATTCATTATATCGTGCTGCATTTTCTGGTAAAACGCTCCTCCGGAAGTGTTATTAAGGCAAAAGCCTTTAATGGGTCATCGTTGTCCGTCTGTCCGTCCGCGAAGTCTGTCACACTATGACGTCATCGATGGCCTAATTGCTACAACCCATATACTCTTAATAATTACTAAGTAATGCGTGATTAGTAATTACAAAATTAGTCATTGATTTGTAATTAGTAAAAGAATCAAGAACGAAAACTAATATTTACGAAACAAGAACGTTAAAGAGTAAAAATAGAAACTCTGCAAAAAAATTAAGATGTATAAAAGTTTGAGGAATGAAAATTTAAATAAAATAAAATGAAAACAAAAATTGAAAGAAACAAAAATTTAGGAGTAAACAAAAAAAGCACAAAATAAAAACATCGGAAAAAAACACGAATGTTTACAGGCGCCGTGGGAAAACCCCGCGTTCTAGAAAGTTCTATGCTTTCGTATTCCTGCACGTAAATAGACATGAGTGCCCTCAGAATTTTTATTTTTACGAGTTCCCGGCGCACAGTTCTTTTCTTCCTTAACGGGAAACTACACACTTTTTCTATTTTAATCGATCAACAAGCCTTATGCGTTGTGACAAATTAGAGAGCTCCGCAGTTCTCGCCTGCCGTAATTGAGGCGGGGGCACCATGTCCACCTCTGGCAATACTCTCAGCTCGTGTTTCACGCCAGGAAAGCATTGCCTGCAGGTTTCCACATCCAAAACCGACAAGAGAAATCTGCTCCTACGCGTTTGTATTGAGAAAGCTTTGTATAGGGGTTGGGGACTTCAGATTAGCAAAACTTTTCTTCTTCACCTAATCTTTGATCCTTGGCTGGATTTTGTAATTTTAAGCTCATGTGGCGGCATCTTCTGACAGGTACACGAGCTCAATTACGATTTCACGTTTTTCTGTCATGTACGGTTCCAAAACTCAAATTTGCGAGCACACATAAGAAAAAATCGTGAGACATACTAATTAAACCGAGCGACGACCTCTGCGCAGCAAAATCTCTTTACTACTGAAAAAAGAGCGATTTTGCATTAAAATATAAAGAATGGTCAAATAATATTCGAAGAAATAAAACGGTTAAATAACGCTGAAAACGAAAAAAGGTAAAACTGGTAAGCAAATGCTTACCGTGAATAACTCAGCGAAAAACTATCCCTCGGTAGCTTTGCTGCTGCTGTTTGCTTTTGCTAGACTGCTACTCAGAAATGAGAGCAAAAGCTGTAACTATTTTATTTGAATGTTAAGGAGGAAGGTCGAACAAACCTACTATGATCTATTTTAATAAACGACAATCGTAATTTCAATTTGGCTAGGTCATAATTTTTAATTTCTACTTCTTTGTAACAAACGAACAAACCTACTATGATCTATTTTAATAAACGACAATCGTAATTTCAATTTGGCCAGGTCATAATTTTTAATTTCTACTTCTTTGTAACAAGCGAACAAAAACTTATTTATAATGCTTTAAATAAAATTTTGCTTAGCGAGTTTTCACAGTTCAGTTTTACAGCTGGACTTCAAGGAACTTTCACAACTGGGTAAAGCAGTTCTTTTTTAAAGCAATTTTTAAAATTTCTGTCGACTGTAGCACCCATAGTTTAGACAAGTGACGCGAGGGAAAGACGAAGAAATAAGAACAAACTTAAGCGAAAGAATGACAAAAAATGTGTGTCACACAAACCGCCTCATAACCGGCCTGTTCTTCCTGCTGCGTCCGCTAGTATTGGAAGTTTCAATCTTGTCTTTTGTCTCTTAGTTCTCTTTTCACATTGCCTGTTCCATCCTTCGGTCTCTTTTCTTGCATTCAATTTCAGGTACTAAGCCATTTTTTTTTACCTTACATTCGGATGCTCCCCTCGCCCCCAGCAAAATGTTGCTATGGCAGCCGGCTAATACTTCGATCTGACGAAAAATCTGTTCAGTTCATCCGTTCGCACATATTAACTAGGCGGTGGCTCAGCCCACGATTCGTGCAAGGACAAAACAGCCACTACTCTGGACGTTTTCATTGCCATCATTGATATGACGACGATGTTACATTTGACGGTGAAGCGGCTTCACAATCGGCAGTGCCTGAATTTTGCCACTGCTGAAAGTTTAGTTAATTTATTTCCAGTACTAGAGGATCTTTTGGGTATTTACGTAAAAAGATTTACGTAAAGGTTGGGCTAAAAGGCGTTAATTAAGCGACAATATATTGGCTCTTTTGGAATGGACCTGGTTTTGTACCATTTGGGCTGCTTGGGATGTTTCAGCGAAAAGGAAGTAAAGGCAGGTCGTGGTGCTAGTTTTGAGCTGGGGAAATGAACTTGTGGTGATTTGTTCAGACTGAAAAAACGTTAAGCATGTTAAATAGGGAAGCTATAAGAGAAACGCATGTTTTATGACACGAATACTGTCTTTCGATGTTATGGTGGTTCTGATTTTATGGGGCGTTCGCTAATCTCAATATATTCACTGCTGCTTGTGGCAGAAAAATTTGAGTAGAAGAATTTAACGGTTTGTTATTGAACAAGTTCTATTAAATGTATTCGAATAAATCGAGCGCAGACCAATAACGCAGAGGTGTAGTCTAACTTCGGGCGGATGCGTGTTTTTAAGACAGTAGTTTTCTGTAACGGGGAGAGATCTTAGTTACGACGAATACAACAGGCAAATTATTTACATTTGTTGCCTGTACGATAATATGAGTAAACCAAGTTAAATTCTACAAAAATTCACTACCTCAACAATGAACGCAGGTGTGAGTTTAGAGAATAGTACCATATAGATAAAAAATTTGAATGGCGTTCGCTTGAACCGCACGACTGGAACGCGCGAGCGATGACTGTTATGAACGATGGTTACTGAGAGCATACGGATTTACTTTTATTTATTTTTTTTCTCACTAGTGGCCTCCTCGTCCTCATCTTATAACACCACTACAATGGCCATTCTCTTCATTAGATCCTCTGGCGTAAATGTAAATAGCCGCCGCGCTGGCTCAGTGGTTGTGATGCTCCGCTGCTCACCCAAAAGACGCAGTTTCGACCTTGGCCGCAGCAGCCGCATTTCTGTGGAGGTGGCATGCTTGAGGCGCGTGTACTGTACGATGTCCGTGCACGTTAAGGAACACCAGGCGGTTGAAATTATCCGCAGCATTCCACTACGGAGTCCCCACAAGCCTGAGTCGCCTTAAGACGTGGAACCCCATAAAGAAGCAAAAGTTTATAGATACCTGGGAGTCTTCACCCCACTGAGGGCCCAGTGGTGCAGAGGTTAGCCGATGTGTCACAGCCCCAGCGATGACCGGTGTTGCCATCGCCTCGTTATTTGACTGCCACCTGCCGCGGCAGGCAATGTGCTCAAGATCCGCTGCGCAGGAGTTCACCTAAGCCTTCATTCTGTTTGCCGCGACATGTCCCCTCTAATGCCCGTGCAATGCTAATTAGTATTAAGATAATTTTATCGTCTATTGAAGGGAATGAGCCTGGCATAATTAGTGATTAAAATCGGCAGTGATCTGCGAAATTACTCATGTTGTTACAATTAATCTCGTTAATACGCTATATTCAGATCGTAATTGTAAAGTATGACAAAAGGAAATCACCTTCAAGTCTCAGGGAAAGAATCCCAGGGATTCTTTAAGCATGAAAACAGCATCGAACATGGGATGAGTTGAGTTGAGTTGTTGTATGCTACAGGTAAAATTAGCCTTGCTTGATCTTTCGGCAACTGATGCACAGTAGCGTCACTTATATGTTAATAATGACCTAAAACCTGTCGGGTCTGCCCCGCTATTCGCACAGTCACTTATAATAGTACATTGAACATGGGATCTCAGACCACGAACTTATCGTAACGATCATGAAAATCAATAACAAGCGTTTGGTAAAATACACAAAAACAAAAGTGTACAATTTTAATGGCGCAGACGACACGTCTATTTTAACTTATTTGGATATGCCTGTTCACCGAATGCCTACAGCGAATGATATCCACCAGCTTTGGAATGACTTCAGTTCTGCCGTGCACGGTATCTTATCGCGTTTTGTACGGCAAAGGACAAAGCGGTGTGAAAAGACCAGCCACTTGGTAACGCGAAAAGACCAGCCACTTGGTAGCGGCAACTACGCCGTGCGCGTAAGAACAAGCCCCCCAAAAATTGAGGTAATTGCAAACTTTCCTGGCACGAAGAGAGCTAAAAAGGCTCGCACGTCCTTCGTTACTAAACGTTTATCAGATTATATAGAAATTTCACTGCAGTAATTTTGGCGATACATCAGTGGCTCTAAAAGGGCAGTAAAAACTGTACTCTTGAATGGAAACACTTGCAGCGAGCCTCAACAGGTATCACAAGCATTTAATCAGTCTTTCGCGTCAGTTTTAATGTCAAAAACAAAAAAATCAGAACCTAGTGTTGCAAAAGAATGTATAGTTTCACTGCTTCTGAAATTAGACGCCAAAAAATCGTCAGGTCCTGCTATAATACCTCACGAATTCCTGAAACACTGCTGTGAAAAGGTGTCCAGGTTTCTGGCGGTTATCTCTTATTTGTCGCTGCGCGAAGGAAGGTTACCATACGACTGGCGGCTGGCAAGAGTGGTAACAGTCTTTAAAGCAGGTAAACAGCTCCTTTTAGATAACTACCGTCCCATTTCATTTATTTGCGCAGTGTCAAATGTTCGTTAACATTTGATCGCAATGCACTCAGTAGAATATATAAAAAAAACAATAACCTATATTAAGACAATAATAAACACGAAATAAGGAAGGGTTTGTCAACAGTAACTAAGCTTCTTGAAACACTACACAGCTTTGCAGCTGTGATTAACTCCGGGCGGCAATTAGATCTGTTATAATAAACCTGTCAAGAGATTTTGACAGAGTGTACCATGTGAAACTGATTAAAAAAAATTGTGAAATTGGTGCTGATTATCAGATAAGTAAATGATATCAAGCCTTCTTGCGCAATTGGTATCATTTTCTTGGAATATCCGGAAGCCATTCATCTGCATTGCCCGGGTCATCTGGTGTACCGCAAGAGTTCGTTTTTGGGACCTGCACGCCATCGATGCAGCGATGGCGTAGAGGTAGAACATCCGCCTCGCGTGCAAGAGGACCGGGGTTCAAATCCTGGTGCCGCGCAATTCTCCACCGAGTTTAAAAAAAAATCCGCGTGTCGATGGACTTGCATAACCAGGCCTGGAGTGCGGCCTTATCTCGGTGACAAGAACCGACAACGCACTCTCTCACCAGAGCAGGGTTTGGCCACCCTGGTGTAGTACTTGGCCACAACCTTCTATGATCAAACCAATTAAAGTATTATTTTTATTAGACAACAATGACATTGCAACTGGCGTCCACCCGTTGTTTGACGTGAGGCTGCTTGCGGATGATAGTTATTTGTTTTGCTCACTGAGATAGGTCAATTACCAAAAACTTTGGATTAGTCTTTTATCAATGACTGGTGTACTATTAGGAACATGAAATTAACTTCGAAAAATTACCTGTATGATAGTTACAATTAAGAAATTCCCCACTACAGTATATATATATATATATATATATATATATATATATATATATATATATATATATATATATATATATATATATATATATATATATATATATATATATATATATATATATATATGTGTGTGTGTGTGTGTGTGTGTGTGTGTGTGTGTGTGTGTGTGTGTGTGTGTGTGTGTGTGTGTGTGTGTGTGTGTGTGTGTGTGTGTGTGTGTGTGTGTGTGTGTGTGTGTGTGTGTGTGTGTGTGTGTGTGTGTGTGTGTGTGTGTGTGTGTGTGTGTGTGTGTGTGTGTGTGTGTGTGTGTGTGTGTGTGTGTGTGTGTGTGTGTGTGTGTGTGTGTGTGTGTGTGTGTGTGTGTGTGTGTGTGTGTGTGTGTGTGTGTGTGTGTGTGTGTGTGTGTGTGTGTGTGTGTGTGTGTGTGTGTGTGTGTGTGTGTGTGTGTGTGTGTGTGTGTGTGTGTGTGTGTGTGTGTGTGTGTGTGTGTGTGTGTGTGTGTGTGTGTGTGTGTGTGTGTGTGTGTGTGTGTGTGTGTGTGTGTGTGTGTGTGTGTGTGTGTGTGTGTGTGTGTGTGTGTGTGTGTGTGTGTGTGTGTGTGTGTGTGTGTGTGTGTGTGTGTGTGTGTGTGTGTGTGTGTGTGTGTGTGTGTGTGTGTGTGTGTGTGTGTGTGTGTGTGTGTGTGTGTGTGTGTGTGTGTGTGTGTGTGTGTGTGTGTGTGTGTGTGTGTGTGTGTGTGTGTGTGTGTGTGTGTGTGTGTGTGTGTGTGTGTGTGTGGTGTGTGTGTGTGTGTGTGTGTGTGTGTGTGTGTGTGTGTGTGTGTGTGTGTGTGTGTGTGTGTGTGTGTGTGTGTGTGTGTGTGTGTGTGTGTGTGTGTGTGTGTGTGTGTGTGTGTGTGTGTGTGTGTGTGTGTGTGTGTGTGTGTGTGTGTGTGTGTGTGTGTGTGTGTGTGTGTATCTTTAATCAGAAACAAGTCTCGGTGTCACAATTACCGATATATTGAAGTGGGACAAAAATATCGCAAACAATTGTGGATCCGCCCAACGTAAGCCTGGTTTCCTCTAAAGGATACTACGGAATGCAACTCCAAGTGTCGAACTTGAGTATATAAATCTGATGTAAGGCCAGTGCGGGAATATGCAGGTATCGTTTGGGTCCCTAACAGTCAAACCGAAATTAGGACATTAGGGAGAGTCGAGAGGTTAGTAGCCCGGTTCATTTTTTCTAATTATGACTGCAAGCAATCGGTGAGTGAAATCCTTGGCTTGGCCAGTCTACCACTCTTATCCCTGAGAATAAAATTAGAACGGCATAAATTACTTTATGAGCATTGCAACAAAATGCTAAAGTTACCCCCAGATGTCTATCTACGACGTCCACTTTGAGTATCCGCACGTACAAGTCACCCTTACGCCATACAGCCTTATACACCAAGGGTTGATATATTTAAATATTCATATCTAGTTCGAACTATTGGTTGCCTGAAACAGATTCAATACCAGGATGCAGATCTGCTGAAATGTTTCAGCAGAGGTTGTAAATCATTCTTTGTAAGAATATTTTAAATGTTCTTTCTTTTCACACTCTAAGTGCTCGCAAGGGCATAACAGTATTTTAAGTAAATAAATAAATAAATAAATTCAAGAATATTTTACGAAATGTTGGCTGCGTGATGCACGAAAACAACAAAAGAGCAAAGAGCTTAGAACGAAGGCAGCATCAAAGGTGTAGCCTCTGTGTTCCAGCCGGTGTTCGGAAAATATTGCGCTCCTAGCTGATCAGGAACGCCTTTATAGGGAGGGCGCATGGACGGCTGCGCATTGCAATTCATAGCACTGGGATTATGTGCGGTATTTTTTTTTCAAATTCAAATTGATGCAAGCAATGTCTACAGATTCTGTAAAATATAATTCATTGACCTATATAATAATATCTATTCGTCTAATATAATGATTTCAAATTTCAGCATGGAAAAACGATTGTCGCAGGCACAAAAGCATGTCTTTAAAAGGGGAAGTACAGGCGGATATTGTGTGCCCTTGAAAACTGTCTATAGACAGTCTATAAACACCTTATAGACTCTATTGCCTTTCTATTAATATTTCTTGGTGTTTATTTATAGCCTATACATTATCTATAGGATTTGTATTTGCTACAGACTGTTCTGTAGGTTTTTTTTCTATAGAGAGTCTACAGACTTTGTAGACAGGAGGCTGTGGGCAGTCTATAGCCTGCCGAAAAGAAATATTTGTAAGGGTCGTGCTCTAGAGGAAATGAAATAAACCACTAAATTTTTTCCCCACCTCGATGTTCAGGAAGGGTGCCCCGTATAATCTGCTATGACGATGATTAATCTACTGTTAAGGATTTTTTTATTCTCAGGAATCCGTAGTGGCCGACTCCAAAGCAAGTTTCGAAGAACTGTTTAATAAATTCTGCATTTCAATGCTACTGCTTCAGAGTTTCATTATTGCGGCAGTATTGATCTGATAAGGCCGGGCCGGCTACCTGTCAGACATTTCATCAGAAACAGAACTGGATTGCTCTCTTGTTTTCAAAGGTTTATATGCAGCACTGAACCAAATAGATGTGCTACGGCCACTTTTTGTTATGGTGAGAATATATGAATGTATTGTTTTATGCATTTTAGATTTAATCATAAAAAAGGGAGGGCCGAAATTTTTTTTAGCTTTTGTATGACAATGCGATAACCACCTTTTTTATGCCAGTTCACTGCAAGGTTTTGGTTGCAACGGAACGTGCAATTAAATAGGTTATGTTCATTGATTTCATTCAGTAATTACAGCGAGAGAAGGCTATCAGGCTGGATCGAAAGCACAAGACTGAATATGTTTCCTCAATGCCTTGTGTGCTTAGTTGTTCGTATAAAATCTTGAAGTTACTCCTATGTTACTCTGATGGAAGATATAATGGAGGCGACATTTAACCTTCACCTTAACTGTATGACGCGATAGTGCTAGTGAGAAAAGGCCCATTTATGAGTTATTCGTCATTCTCGTCTTAACATTCAGAGATCCCTGGAAGTCACGCCACCGCTGGCGCAGTGGTGCAGGGGTTAATCAATGCGCAGCTTTCCTGCGATGGCATACGATGCCACCGGTGGGGTTTGTGTGGCACAGGTCCTCTCGGCCCCTATCACAGTGCTCAGTTTGCTAGAGCGCAAATGGCATGTTGCAATAGCGCCATAAGTTCTCGTCGCCTTGGTGGCTTAACTCCGGCATTATTTGTTCACAATGCCGGCTACGACGCCGGCGACGATGACGGCGGAATTTCTGCTGAACGGGGACCTTAATGCAACTGCGTAGAAAATTGCTTTCGATATTATCTATTCGCATTTAATGGGCCAGTCACACGGGTTAGAGCCAGACAAATAAAGTTCCCAAGGCAGAGGCTTAAACAATACAAGAATTCGCAGAGTGTAGCACGTTGTGCATGAGAGATACGAATCAGCTCTCAGAATCTGGCGAAAGATTGCGCCTAAGATATTACGAGGGTGGGCTCCTGGGCAGCATTCAAAGATACTTCACAATGAAGGAGGAATTGTGACATCGTTCTAATTGAAGTTGGAAGATGCTGCGACGAAGACACGGTAGTTCATCTGCTTTCTTGGTCAGCGCCACGCCTTAAGAAAGACAGGAGCGCCAACTCGTGCATTCCGCAATGCACTTAGAAGGCGTGCCGAAGGTTCGATGGCGTTCTGTGGACTCCCTGGCACCGCTGCAACACACTGCGGCATTCCACTTTTAAAGGCGATGCTTAAGGGTCCTGTAATTTTATTCTTGCATAATTAGCTACACTAAAGCCACCAGCTGCCGAAGCTGCCTCTAAAGAAAATGCTGTGGTTGACTTAGCCGCGCAGCAGGCCTCACATCGGGACAGTTCACCGCCACGAAGGTTGCGGATATCGGGGCGCATGCCACGGTAGACAATTCTGAAATAACGGGCAGTAAGCGGGCGGCAACATGGATGCCAGAACCGCCGGAACGGCTGCATGACGGGAGCTTTCTCGCAGCGCCATTGCCGAATGAAAGCGCCGCCGATCAGATGCGCTTACTAAGCTTTCTTTAATGTTGCACAATTGGAACCCTCTCACGTGCGGCGTCGGCGCTCCTGTCTTACTCCGCGCTCAGCACGAACAAGCGGCAAATCAGAGAAAGAGGGCAGAGCTAGCAGCGTTATCTATTAACAAATTTGGCGAAACCTCGGACACTGTTACATTAAAAGCTAACTAATCAGCGTGCGCAGGAGGCCGCGTTCCCCGAGACCCTTCTGCTGTTAGCGATATGGCGAAGAAAGGATCGTTATATGCATTACGCCCCGAGTGCTATAATGTAAAAATGACAATATTTCTGTACGGGCCCTAAATGTATGCATCATTGACATCAACTGCTGAATTCGGCTGAGTTTGTTGTAAACGTTCTGTTTCGGGAGAGCTCGTGAAAGGCTCTGGAAGCGTGAATTAGGGAGCCTTAAGTTTTTCTACTTGCGCCGGATATTGTCCATGTTTCTGAAATTAGAGAATTGTACTAACATCGACCTGGTTTTGTCAAAAACGAAGAGACAAAGCCAACGAACAAGATCAAGGTCCCTGGCTTCCATGGACCGCTCCAAATCTGCCTTTTCTGAGGTTGATTGCTTTGGAATTGAGTTATGCTGCGCACTTTAATCTTCCAACGCGATGAACACAAGGCTGATGCGTAGCGCTTTGTCTTGGAATCTTCAGTGGGAGCCGGTAAACGCGGTATCCTGCAATGGTTTTCTTCACCGGGAATCGCAGCACTCTAACGTAAACCCTGAGATCGGTCATATATTGGCAGGCCTGTTTGAATTTGAATTTCTCCATCGTACCCGTTATAGCATCATCATCATCATCATCGCCAGCTCGACTACACCCACAGCAGGGCAAAGGCTTCTCCCTTGTCTCTCCAATTATCCCTGCTTCTTGCAAGCTGCGGCCACCCTATGCCTGCAAACTTCCTAATCTCATCCACCCACCTAGCCTTCTCCCGCCCCTGCTACGCTTGCCTTCTCTTGAAATTCATTAAGTTACCCTTCAAGACCACTGGTTATGTCGCCTTCGTAGTACATGCCCTGCCCAAGCCCATTTTCTCCTCTTGATTTCGAGTTGCATGCCATAGCCACGCGTTTGTTCTTTCACCCATTCTGCCCGTTTCCGTTCTCTTAACGTTAAACCTATCATTTTCCTTTCCATGGCTCGCTGTGTTGTCCTTAACTTAAGCTGAACCCTTTTCCTTAGCCTCCACGCTTCTGCCCCGTAGGAGAGTACCGATGACATACAGCTCTTGTACACTTTCCTCTTGAGGGATTTTGGTAACCTGCCAATCATGATCTGAGTGAACCTGCCATATACGCTCCACCCCCTTCTTATCCTTCTAGCTGTTTCACTCACGTGATCATGCTCAGCTGTCACTATCTGCTCTAAGTAGACGAATTCGTTTACCACTTCCAGCACCTCATTGCGAATTGTGAACTGCTGTTCATTTTCTAGACTTTTGAACATTAATTTTGTTTTCTGCATGTTAATTTTTAGACCCCCCGTACTGCTCTGCCTGTCTAATTCATTGATCATGGTTTGCAGTTCATCTCCTCAGTGACCTAGCAAGGAAATGTCATCAGCAAATCGCAGATTATTTAGGTATTCTCCATTTGCTTTTATCCCCTACAGTTCCCTATTCAGGCCTCGGAATACCTCCTGTAAGCAGGCGATAAATAGCATTGGCGAGATCGTGTCCCCTTGCCAGACGCATTTCGTTATTGGAATTTTATTGCTGAGTTTACGGAGGACTATGGTAGATTTAATGTTTCTATATATATCTTCGAGAATTTTGACAGCAGGCTCATCTACACCCTGATTCCACAATGCCTGCATGACTGCAGAGATTTACACTGAGTCAAAGGCTTCCTCTTCATCAAAGCAGGCTATATATAGGCGTTGGTTAAATTCTGCGCTTTTCTCTATCGTCTGATTGATAGTGTGAATATGAACTGTATTGTGCTCCTGCTCTTTTTCACTTTCTGTTTTCTTTTCTCGAATGCATTTTCCGCCGTTGAGTAATGGCGGTGAAGTTTCTTTAATTTATCTCAGCGTTCTAATAGGCTGTAGTGGTTGTCCCTGGGAGGTGTGCAATTATTCGGTCCCACATTAAACTCAATGTCATCGGACATTAGCAAAATACGTTCATGGCACAAGGACAGTCACAGGAACGATCCGCAAAGCGGATGGGCTTGGCAGCGCCAGCAGACCACTGTAGCCCGAGTGGTAAGTAAATAAAGACGAATAGTTCGTTACTTGCTAAAAAAAAATTCGGATTGCATCCTGCAGGTGTCATCAATCCCGTTCTCTCAAGCCAGAGTGGTTTATGATGATATCCAGCGGTTTGTTTAAGAAGGCAACGTAGGAGTAATACGCCACACTTGCGTAGCAGATAAAAAGCGTTCTCCTAGGGGGAACCGAGGATTGTTGTAGCGGAAGAAACAGCTCGCTGGAATTGAGGTCTAACGTAAAAAGCGAAGCTTTCTGGTAGAATAGCGGCGCCCAGTCTACATAGTCGATCGGGTGAGCACTAAGCTGCAAGTCAAGCCACAGTAAGCATAAACCAGTGAGTGTAGCTGTGCAAAGAACAGCGGTTAACGCCCACATCGATGCAGTCGTGGCCGTGCTTTCGAGCTCAACACCAGCACACGCGCTGAACCTCGGTTGCTGACTGCGCCTGTTCCGTCAGTCCTGCGTCTGCCGTGGCACTGCGGCTGCATGCCCCGCAATAAAGAAGTGGGCACGGCCCCAAGCCAGTTACGGCCTAGCCGTGTGGTTTTAAAGTCAAAAGAGCTACAACTGGGGCTAGTTGGAAATGCATCCTTGAAGGTATTGGTGAGCGCTACCAAAATACGGAAAGGGACGAACACACAAGACAAGCGCTTTCTAACAACTGTTTATTATCTGAAGGGGCATGCCTATATACACATATTAACGTCAAGACATACACAGAAGAGGGAATAGCACACGACGCTGACAAGAGCGATATGAAGGAAAAATATATAATAATAAAATATCAACACGTGCCTTTACAACAGCCGAAGATTGCTATTCCTGAGGTAGTTTAATTCGGTTCTCCCTAGCATCACCGAAGGGGAGCTGATGCATTGGTTATCTGGAGCAACGTGCATAGCGAAAGCTTCAATAATTTCGCATTCCCGTCTGTTTCTGGCCCGACTTATTACCTTGGTGTTGTTTAGCATCAGGGTGCATTTGCAGTGTGCGCAATGTGGTTCCAGGTTTCCTGATTTCATCTTTCGTGCTCTCTGAGCCTCTTGTTCAGGCATCTACCCGTTTGCCCTACGTAGGTTCGTTGACAGCTAAGTGGAATGCTGTAAATGACGTTTTCTTCACACTCTCGATAGGTGATGTCGTGTTTGACGTTGCCCTTCAGATAATAAACAGTTGTTAGAAAGCGCTTGTCTTCTGTGTTCGTCCCTTTCCGTATTTTGGTGGCGCTCACCAATACCTTCAAGGGTGTGGTTTTAGTGACACATCTTCGGCAGCACCGTAGCTCATCCAGGAGGCAAAACCTTTAACAAACTAGCACCACGCTGCCTCTGTTCAGAGCCGCAAATATGAAGCGGCCCATGGAGCGAGAGGAGCACCCGTGATCTTTGTTGAGTGTTTCAACTACTCGGTGAGAGCCCAGGGCAATCTTTATAGGCAAGGTTTTGCTAGGCATTAAGCAGGTAGTTAATCTCTCTCATTATTTTCGTAACAATATCACGCAACATTCCACTTTCCTGACAATTAAAAGTGATGTGCAAGAAAGGTGGACTTAGTACTGCAGTGTAGTACTGGAGTGTAGTATTGATCACATATAAAATAAATTAGACATCAATACGTGCACAAAGGAAACTTCGAGCAACGATTACTTTCAATCTTTCAGCTGCTCTAGGATGACAAGAATTTAACGAAATTTCTTCACAAACAATTTATAGAAATTCGCGGATAGCATGCACTTTTCCTACTATATTTAATGCGCTACCACTGCTGATCCACTGCAGCAGACTCTATCTATGTGATAGACATTCGTCGCATAAGCCATTGGTGTTACAATTCATGATTGTATTCCTAAAATAAATTCCCGTCTTAAAGCAAGAAGAGACCACCTCCAAGGTTCCCTGAAACCAAGAGCTTCATATCCATTGTGCGGCGCTCCTTTCCAGTGTGATTAATAGTGGCCCACGAGCTGAACGAGGTGCATGACACCCCTATGCCGGTCTCTACATCTCAAAATCAATGACTCCTATTTGAGCACATAAAGAAAATGTAATCAGCGGTTATTGAGGAGTTGCGCACGTTCTCAGCAGGATAAATTAAATCCAAAAAATTTCACCGCGGAACACAATTTTTTCGCCAAAGTGCGAACTAAGCACTTTGCATGTTTGCAGCGTTTCATTACATGTTATGACGCTCTCTCAGCAGGTGGACGTAAATATATTAGACCCAAGAAACATGAATTTATAGTAGACGCAATGTATAGGACGTCTTTATTCAGGCACATCGAATGGTATAGACGAGCAAATGAGCAGCAATTCGGGAGCACTGAAAGCAAAATCGTAATGCTCATCCCTCGGCTCACTAGTGCGTACAACTACCTTCCTTGTTCCAAAAAGTATTGGAGAGGATGGCGTGTGAAAAGGAATATTTCCCTCAGGAACGAGAGTTTCAAAACCCGCATTTCCAATACAGTCAATTTAACCAAGAGTCCAAAGGGAAATCGAGATCGTAGAACTCTCTTTTCTACTCTCCACAGAAGTGAGGATAGTTTTTAAGATCTTTTTTCCGCGTGTGGCAGTACATATTTTCCAATAATGAATTTATAACTGCCTCCCCACCTGACTATGATCGCCAATAAGTCCAAAACCAAACGCCTATTGCTGCGATGTCTAATCGCTTGTTCATATGTTGTACAGTGCAATAAGTTCATTTCGAAGTATTTCATAACGGCAACGAAATGAAATGTCAGGGCTTCTGATTTTTACCTCCACGCAAATCTCTGAACTATAGGTTTTACCACGATACATACTTCTCCTGCAGTTTTATCATGAATTTGTAATTATATTTGCAGGCATTCAAGACAATAACCGAACTAAAGGACTTTTATTGGCTTTACGGCTTCAACTTCAACAGCACCCACACTCTGGGAAAGACGTGTGTTTATTTTCAAATCGAAAGACTTTCCGAAGAAAGCATGAATTACTCTAGTCGCTTCATCAAGGAAGGCAAAAAGTACGTGAAGAGACTATGCAGAAAGTATTCCTTTGTTCATTTTTTCCTGACCCATGCAACAGAGTGCATTTGTTAACAAAATTGTTTGCTCCATTGTTTCTGGTTAAAGCTTACGTGATTTGGTGTAAAATATCATTTGCGAAGTCGCGCCGCCGCCGCAGCTGAAGTCACCACATTAAGACACGTAGCACGCTTTTACGTTAGAAGCCTCCGGCATGGTTTTTCATTCTAAAAAGCAGCCCAGGGCTTAAAAAGAGTCGTTATGGCAGTAACTCAAGACTATCTCAATCATTCGCTTCCTGAGAGTCGGCAAGAATTAAATTCTGAGCATTCCACGGCCTCTTTTGACAAAGCAAATCTATTTATCCACGCCGCACGCAACTATGGCAGCAATGTGATCGTCTTGATGTGACGGCACATCGGCATTGTATTTGGCTTTACCATGATGCCGACTAGAGGACGAATGATCAATGATATTGCTTCCATCCAATTTTTTTCTTTCTTTCCACTTTTCGTTGGCTTATTTTTGGCACAAAGTTTGCCTTAAATATTCGGTCAGTCGCCTCTGTGTATCTGTTCTCTGCGTTGTATGGGCATCCTATGGACAGTTTATCGTTCACCTAAATTAGGTAACACAAGAGAACGAAGTGGAAATTGAACCGTATCGATAAAAAACGGCATACTGGCGGCCAACAGAACTAAACATGTCGCCATCGCTGCCCGATTTCCCAAGAAAACAATATGAGTCGACACCCTGTTTGTGAGCCGATCTTAGATATAATCCTAAATCATCATGCCTTTCAAAATGGTGGAATATAGGCCTTCTTGGCGAACTCGACACGAGGTTTTTTAAGTCAATTTTGTCTGCCTGATTGCAATTTTCGCCGTCAGACAAGCATTAAGATTGAAAGAAAGAAAGAGAATAATTAATTTTTGCTACGAAGAATATTTGAAGAGAGTTGTTCGCAATGCATAACAACGGTGTGCAGTAGCCAAGGATACGACTCAAACAGTTTTCACAACCTTCTTGATCCCTAGTTGGCAAGGGAACTTATATTACGTGTACATCTTACAATGAGCTGGATTATGCTGCTCACAAATATTCAGGACAGGACACCGTCACTTAACGTTGTTATCTGCAAACCGATTTTGATATTTTTAATTTTATTAGTAACTCTTGGAAGCAAAGGTTAAATTTACATCAATAAAAGCTCACCTAAATGTTGACCAGAGTTTCTACTTTTTGCTGCCGTAAGATGTAGATGATGTTGTTTTGTTCGTCTGAAAATAAATTTTAGTATACTTCTGACAAATTCTTTCTGCAGCCTACAAAAACAAACTTTCCGCAAAAAAAAAGAATCAATAGTGATCACGCTCAAAGCTATATAGTACGTATATCCCGCAATAAGTAAAACTTCACAAAAGGTGAGATGACATTTCCGTGGGAGGGCGCACGAGCTTTTTCTGAGGTACACAAAATCAGTAATTTTGGGAATTCGACTTACACGTTTGGTGCCGCAATGAATATACTACAAGACGCATGGGTCATAATTTGAAGTGCATTTCTTTCAGCAATAATGTGAAGCTGTTCGTGGCTTTTTGCGCCACCTTCGATAGATTGCTGCTTTCGGCAGAGGTGTGATGGCCTGCTCTCGTTGTAAAGGGCCCAATGCATCTTGTTTCATGTCACGTGCATTGCGCGTAATGTGCTACTTTGGTCAAAGCCAGAGGATTTAGAGATAAGCAGAGAAAACAGGCATAGATTTCTTCTAAATCTACACTTTAAGAAGGCAGTTGCCAGCTTACGTAAACTCCCGAAACTATTTTGCCAAGAAGAAAACGAATCGGCGGATCGCAAACACTAACAAACAGCTGTAGTGACCTGAACTTACCTACATAAAAGAAAACACCTTTTTATCTGATATGTTCTTCATACGTTTTAAGAAAGAAACAATTTTTTGGAGCGGTTTGTGTGTTTCACAATTTCAAGGCCCCTGTGCAACGCAAAGTATGCCTCCAGTAGAACCCTTTTCCTTTTAAAAAGCAAATAGGAGCCGTGTGCATCATTCTCAATTATCTTGAGGCGCTGATTAGGGCGCCCCTTTTGGAGAGTAAGTTCCTCTAGAATCGTGTATTGTTTTAGGAGAAGGATCTAAAATAAGATCTCTCAGTTAACTGCGCCTACCGTTTCTGCTTTGTATGCAGTTATTTTACCGTGCAGTCGGGTAGACCGTCTCGGCAGATAGCTGATCGCGTGCTTCTGTGCACGGGCCCTCGAAGACGGACGAGCTCGTTTGAAGAATGCCATGACGTGCCTTGACGCTCTGTTTCGGGATAACAGAATGACATCAACAAGCTCCTGGTGCAGCTGCGTTCAGTTAGCTGGGAAGAAAACAAAGATGAAAACGCGGGGAGGCGACGCAATGTATTAGGGATCTGGCATACTCCGTGCTTCCGTGTGAAACGCAGGACAGAAGCAACTTTCGTTGCTGAAGGCCCAATGAGAGGAGCTCTGTCTCTGCCCACAAATATTATAATACAAGTTTAACCAGGCATTGAGAAGGTATATCAAATAGAGAGAGAGAGTCGAGGGCCCAGCCTACTTCAAGAACAGGTACCTGTAAAGCACAGTTCGTCTGCAATGCGAGACAAAGAGCTGCTTACAAAAAATATTACAGTGCTCCGGATGTTGTGTTGACTATATACTATTTAAATTCAACATCGCTACTGAAGTAGTAATGAAAGTACGCTCCATGATTCATCATGCAACGCTTAGAGTGGAAGCGACGCAGTAAAGATTAAGCTCGCGCTAGAACATTCAAGAGCACCTATATTTCCAAACACGTGCACATTCTCGTTCCGCAGAATATAATACATGCCAAAGATGCATTTCAATTATGATTTAGACATTTTCTATACGGAAAAAAGCTGAGCGCGGAATTCTCGTGTCCGCTCCAGAATCTCCCTTCACGGCGCTTAGGATGTTGCGAAGGCCATTAACATTGAAAACTATATGAGGTTTCAGTAACGTATTCAAACCCATCTGTGTTCCCATGCGTAGGAACGTGACAAGAGCTACAGGCAAAGCGGCTCATTCACAGACCGGACTAACGTGCAGTATCCTGCATAACCTGCAGTATTCCAAATGATTACACGAAGTAATTTATAAATAGCATGGCATTTTAATATGATATGATCATCAGTTTTACAGCCATGATTTTATATAATATGCATTTTTTTACGATTTTGAAAATAGCTGTTGCGCTCCAGCAGGTAGCACATTTCGCAGACTACACCCAGGAATTTATGAATATGTAGCTAGTGCGCTTCATGAACAAAGACTACCTAATACCATCTGAGTCTGCTTCTTCGAGACGAAAAATGCTAGTCAGCATGGGACAACATTTTTTTGTTTTAGAAAAAACATGTCAACAGAACCATATGTATTTGAAACCATATTCAAATAATGTATAGTTTCAGGCATTGTAATTGAAAAGTATGGAATGCACAGACCATCAAATTTTAACACAGAGTTGAAGGCTAGCAGGGCTCTTTACCTTCATCTCATTTCATCTTGCAAGTTTCACTCTCGTTTCTTGTTTGGTGTTAGTGTAAGCAACTTCTTGAGAAAGCGACGTCGAGCTAGCAGGGAACATTGACCAAACAAGTTATGCAAGGCGCATAAGTAAGACTCAAGGCCCAAATCTTGACATGGCAAAGAACACCTTTTGCAGCGGTTCCTTTCAGACTCGGTGTGTTATACAATTTTTTCATTGCGTTTTTGTCTATGCTCCTCATAGAGTCACTTTTTTCCTGAGTTGGCTCGTTCTACGGGCGAAATGAAAAAACGCTCGTCTGCAAATGTATATTTTGTTTAAAAAATTTCCGCCATAAAAATAAGAACAAAATTTTTTGCAGAGAAACCATACCATATACGGGAACATTTTTCTCGTCAGAGCCTCAAAATTATTATGGAGAACTCAAGCGAGCAAAGTTCAACGCACTGCATGCCGAAATAAGAGGAGCAGGTATGACAGCTGTAGAGCGAGTTTTTGGGTGCTTTTCCACTGCTTTCGTGACTTTCATTCGACGCGCAAGTTCGTCATTGCTGTATGAGAAACCAGGCATGCTACATCAAATGCTGATGTCGTGTGTAGTCGGTGCCAATCAGCTTCCCATTTGGATGCACGCTCGGCAGTATCTTTCCTGCGGCGACTCTTTTTCGGTTGAACGCGGTGGAGGGAGATTTTTTCTCGGCCATACCTCTAGCAGAAGTAACTGCGCAAGTGCCGCAGCTTGGTGCTGGTTCCTTCTTGCTTCAGCTTGCTGTTTCTTGCTCATGGGGCGTTCTGGTGCTGAATATGGCTTACTAAAAAATATATTTTTTCTTTGTAATTCATGGTCAAACATTCCCGTGCACTGCTTTGCATGCATTGGTTTCTAAATTTTCGGGCAAATCTCAAGACCTGGAGTGTTTGTCACTCGAGAATAAGTTGCAGCATGTGTTTACCACTATAGTTGCTCAAATAATCAACATTCTAAAAGGCTGCGGTGGAAGCGAACTTTGTTACCCTTAAATGTTTGAAGCTTCTAAGTAACGTAGACAAGAAAGTTATCCTAACACAGGCGGCAAACAGCAGTACTTCGCACCTAGTGTCCTGACGGCACATATAGAGTACATACTGTGAAGTAGGGCATTTTCTTCTGCACCATTATGTACTTCGAATTACATTTCCAATATTAATGCACCAATAAGAAACAACTACAAATAAAACGCACTGCGCGTTCCACAAAGAGAGACGTAAGGTGACGTCGCCTTACTCTATTGTAATCTAGTGAAGTACGGAAATTTGTTACTTTCATAGGGCTGTTGTGTTCCAAGCCATTCGCAGAAAAAGGCTCTAGAGACGTGGTTTGACGCATATAAAGCAACCCCCTGTGTGTCAGATTTTCATTCGCGTACCAGCATGCGCTATCTTGTGCAGCATAGCAAAAAGCAGAATCCATCGCATCGTTATGGAACAGTTCTAGGTGTGCACTGGCCCCCCTTAAGGCCGATCTTCACCGAGATCTTGCAAATATTCGTGCCTCTCAAAACTTCTTGGGCGTAAGCACTTTTTGACGGGATAAAACACAACCAATAATCGTGTCTGAACCTCTACACTGGTGTTGAAACAGCCCACGCCGATATAACATATTGTCGCGACTAGGTTTCGATTCCGCGGGGTCCCGAACAGATCAGCACCTATGGAAACTGCCGCGGTGGCTGAGTGGTTATGGCGCTCGGCAGCTGTTCCGAAAGCCGCGGGTTCGATCCCTGCCACGGCGTCGAATTTTGATGAAGGCGAAATTCTAGAGGCCCGTGTACTGTGCGTTGGCAGTGCACCCCAAAAATCCCCAGGTGGTCGAAATTTCCGGAGCCCTCCACTATGTCGTCCCTCATAGCCTGAGTCGCTTTGGGATGTTAAACCTTCACAAATCCCAAATCACCTCTGGAAACTGGATGAGAGTGCTACGCTGTCGCCGCAGCCACTCCCGCCTCGTGTTAAACTGCAAAACACTTTCGCGCTGTGCGTCGCACGTCGTCGTTTTCATCAGCTCCCATTTGATGCGCGAGTCGATCAGAACAGGTTAACCTGGATTAGATCTTTACCTGAATCTAATATGAATGCCAGACATTCCGATGACCGAGCAAAAAAAAACCATGAGCCAAGCAGGCAAAACACAGGCATAGCAGGTTTTCTCGGTTTAACTGCGTTAAAACACGACCACTTTTTAGGGGGACGAGTACATATATTCGAAGTGTAACTTGCACTCATATCTTAAAATTGGCAACCATAGCCAAGCAAATACAATTTAAATTCCACGTTCGGCATGCTAATTCGAAAAGCCTTGACATATTCACGCGGAACCCGCACTGTTTCTTTAAGCCGCTTTTTTATAAGTGTTTCAGTATACAAATATGTGTTTCAATATAAGAATAAAGGTATCACCTAGATCTGTTGCAGTGAAGATGGTAGCTAAATATAGACCGCTTGTGGGATGCTGACAACGTCGGATATCTGGGCCATTGTTTGATGTCATATGTATACAGCCAGCTTCGCCGTTAAGCAAACAACTGTGCCTTCGTTTTCTGGTGTTCCCTCTTTCGGCCGTGTTTAAAGACGACAACATTGAGCTTGCAAAAGGTCATCCTCAGTTTCAAAAGAAATCTTGTCTAGCGTTGAAGTGTCCTCTGCAGCCGACTGCCCGAGGGCCTGCTGTAGCTACGGTTCAACTACATGCTCGAGACCCCAGAAATTCCGAGCTCCTCTCTACTTGGCCGTGATGCTATAATTAACGCATTGCTGGCGGCTTTCTGCATAAAAAGTAACAGCTTCTTTTCAATGAAAATGTGAGCTCTTCAAAAAGTTTGAATACACTGATTAAAGAAATTGTCAAAAGAACCCTTGACGAAGTTACCTTTCATCTATTTCCACGTACAAGACACTACATATCACTAAAAAAAGTTTTGAAGGCAATTATTTTATGCGCATGCCTGCTGTTTGCTTTTACTGGAATGAATACCAGCGCCGGTGCTTGACGCTAAGAGATGCAATCTTGGCACAAGAGATCTTAAACAAAGTCATTGCAAATTCAGCGTATATCACGAGTGGTCTCCTGCCACACATCAAACTCTTCTGTACAACAGATTCACCCACTGCCAAGAACACTGTAGGGTATGTCGACAACGTGCTATATGAAATTATTCATCTTTCTATCGAGGGAGGTATTAAATTCAGCACATATATCAGCACGACATGACTATCCTAATACCCAATATACGGTCAAACACCGCAGTACAAAATGGCATCGCGGTGTACCGCATAATGATCACTGTAAAAGAAGTCTACTGACTTACTACGCCCAGCTGTGAAGGCTACGAAAATGACCTACTAGGAGTCGCTTCTGCTCCAATAACCTCAACGTTCCTAATTTGCGAACAGTGGCTGAGAGCCATCCCTCCATTGTAATAAAGGTTTTATCATTCAGCCATGGGCAAACACCTCTCAGTGTAGAAAGAAATAGCTATGCGTGAAATTAGTCATCTGCATATGATCTCTTACATCACAGAGGTTTCGAAAAGAGTACTGTTTGATTCATGGTCATCTGTTTCTCTAGAAAAAAGTGCTTATTTTTCTAATATCTTGAACTTACATGGATTGATTGCAGAAGGAATATGGCCTATGGATTACAAGCTGATATTTTCTGATTATAAGAAATGCTCAGTTTTTCGAGTACTCGCAATAAATAAAGGTACGTATGCAAAGGAGTCTCAGAAATTCCTTCATAAATGTTTGCCACTGTTCTTTTTTTTTACCTAGGATCCTGTGATCAGTTTAGTCTTTCTTAAATTTGCTATTTCTTACTTTATTTTGTCATTAATATCATCTTCATCTTCATAGGGTACATGGCTCACAAGGTCAATAACAGCACTAGTAGGCGTCGAGCTCTCTTCAGAGAGCATGTGTTTTTTGTAGTGGCATTTAAAATGCAGACGTGTGGCCATCTGTTGGCTATTAAAGTGACGAATGTTATGAGCATGAAAACAGATTCTTTAATAGTGCCGTAAAGACAGGTAATAATACATTGGTGTAGCGACAAATTAAGCACAAACTTTTGAAAGAAACCCCCAAAATATGTCGTAATAGCCATGCAGACCTTTAAAAAAGGCGTATTCAGCTGTACTGAACATCATAAACACATCTCGCACCGTATCTAGTTAAGGCACCGATGTTCGGATTTTTTTTGTTGTTGACTTATTGTAGGCGCTGCAGACGCAATGTCAGCGACCATTGAACATAGAAATGATGCTGCGCGCGCACAGGTTTTTATCGGTAACATGCATAACACCCATAGTTTGAAACCCGGAGCTTAGACGTTTTTCGCTTTAAACTCTTTACAAGTTTTATTCCTACAAATTCATTCTGCACAGATCGTATACTTCTAAACCATCTGGCAGTTTCGGGTTGGCGTCAGAAGCTTTTTACCAACTCCCACCCCACCAGAAGCAATTGCAATTGGGCTAAACATAATCCTTTCGGACACAGCATTACGTTCTTGGTGATAAATGCTGCAAAATATTTGTGCGCCACACGAAAGAGCAGATTTCAGAGCAAAAGTTATACAACTGAGAGATTTATGCCTCTTAAAATAATCTGCTAAGTGCATTACTCATAGTCAATGTTTTCGACTGGAAGGTAGGAATATATAAAATAAACAGATATGATCACGCAATCTACAAAAAATTGGGCTTAAAAATTTCAGGAGCTTAATTTTTAAAGTGCAGAGAATTATGGAGAAATATTTTACGCTTTATAAATTGGGCTGCTTGGAATTTTTAAGGAAACATTGCTAGCCCTCAACTTAATACTGTAATATTTTCTCGTTTACTGGTGGACCATGCATGAAAAGAAAGATATCAGGTTTATTATATCCAAAAGACTAATTTAGGGCAGCCAGAACGCGGCTTTGTGTATTTATTTTTATTCATGACTTTACCACACGTTTTCTGCTGCAGGACATGGATGCATGGTGCTTGTTGGCGATTCCGCTGCGCGCAGCGGTATACCCGCACAGTGCGAAAGCATGTATAAGAAAGCATGCGACAATCAATATGATAGGCTTCACCAAATATTCACCAATGATTGCATGGGCATCGGTCCTTGAAAAATAAAGCCTGTTTTTTTTTCTGGCTCGAAAGCTTTTCACTGGGTCCGCAACTGCGCTTGTACATCCCCACCACTGATCTTCAGCATGTGGCTGCACGCCGCATTCACGCTTTCTGAAGGAGGTGCTATTGAAGCCATCGAACGTCGGGCGGCATTTCCCGGAAGTCCGGTGTGTTCTGTGCATTCCAATGGAAAAATTCGCGTATTTAGAGCTTTAGTCTTAAGATTTTCGCGTTTTTTTTCGTGAAACGTCTACTCTAATATCAAATAAATAAGCAAGCACAACGCGATAAATGCCTGCATTGTTTGGGGTGATAAATGCCAACATTGTATGGCAATCCATGAAATTTCAGAGAAACCGAAGAAAACCGGCACGCAGCTGCCATGCTGCCGCAGAAAAGGGGTAAGCGCGTTAAACACTATGTTCTTATCTGCCACTCGTCTTCCTAGCGCAACTAGGAAAAGCTGTGGAATGACGATGACGCTCGTTTAAAATCAATCTTAACTTTCGTGTAGTAAAGAAAAGGTTACTCGTTATACAGCTGCCGCCGTTTCAGATTCGAGTTGGTGGCGGCCGATTTCTCTTGTCATGGACGGCAGGTGATGTGTATCAGTTTATGGTGTCATTTACCTTACAGACGTACTTTTTACATAAACTACACAGCACTGCCACGTTTTAACTTCACAGCGATGTAAACGACTGCTGACAAAGACGAATGCCTCAGCACGTGTGACAAGCGCTGTTGGAGGTCAAATGCAGAAAGAATCACAAAAAAGCCCATTCAAAGGGAAGTATTGTTGGGCCAGTTGCTTCATGATTCAAGAGTGAAAAAACTAACTTTCGGTGCTGTTTGTGTTGCTTCTTGTCCCGTTTTTCGCGCTGTTTTCAGTCTTGAGCCCACTCAAGCATCATTTGCTGCAGTACGAATCAGTACATGATATACTGCGTCGAAAAAACACCTCCATATCATTTGGAGGCACTAACGTGAACCGGCAGAACACCGCCGGTACCTTACCAGACAGTAGCCTCACCCTCGCTCCGGTTCAAGCTAAACAAAATTCGATAAAATGCTCACTGCAAAGTCGGCTGCCTGGTGAAGGTTTCCACCTCTTTTTTCTGACCTGTTCTTTCTTACATGGTATAACTTGGGCTTAAAGCGCTAGCGTGCATCACATTAAAGAGCAGAGGTGGCGGCGTTGCCGCAACGGAAGGAGGCAGAGCCGAGCCGACGGGTCTCCGCACGTGCTGTGCGTAGCGAATTCCTGTCGTCTGCTAGTATCGTCCTATTGAGATGTAATGGACTCATTTTTAACCTCCTTTCCCGAAGGCTCTGATAGTCTCCTCATGCAGTTTTATGCGTAACAGGTAGGCATTGCCGTGGAGCTAGAGTAGAACGGCGGAAAGACGAAATGTAATTGGAAAACGAAAACTGAAACTCAGAAATAGTACGGAGTTCTGATTTCGTACAGTGTGAAACGCTGACTTCCAGGACAAGGCCGCTTACTTCCGGTGGCTTCACTTTCTGGCGCCCGATGCGCCATTCACACCCCCATTGGAGCCTGTAGTCAACACCCGAACACGCCGACCGGGCTTGTATTCCGTGTGGCGTCGTTGCGCTGTTGGACCTTGTTGCAAGCCGGGAAATCGTCAGGCTTCTGCGTGCTGAAGATAGGCAGCAACGTCGAAGTTTTCTTCATCGGGGACGTTTAGCAGCATGGCGTCCAGCGCAGTAGTTCTCTCCCTGACATAGACGGAACTAAACGGTTTATTTTGGTGTTCTCCTGCAGCGCAGTTTTCTACGAAAAGACGACGTAAGGGAGGATGGCGTTCCATGTCTTGTGTTCAGCGTCCACGTATAAGGTGAGCATATCAGCGATAGTTTTCTTAGACGCTCCCCAAGTCAATCGGTCAGCTGAAGGTACGCAGTAATTCGCCGATGGCTTGTAGGGATTTACTTTGGAAAGGCTTTAGTGAACTCTGCGTAAAATGCTGTTCCCTATCCGTTGTGAAAATCTCTTCGGTCTGCTCAACAAGGTTTCTGCTCGAAAAACATTTTGTGGCTTCAACCGCACTCCCACTGTTTTTGTTTCGTCCCGATGCACTTACGTTTGCACAAGAAAAAGGCTTTAAGTACGTGGGCGTGCAAGACATAAATGAGTTTGCAAGTTCGGCGTCAGTGTGTGTTCTGTAAATTCTTCTCGTCCGGCGGCGTCAATTTAATTGAGTTTTTGATAGAACTCGAAATATCAACTCGCCCAGCAACTCACGCTTATCTCTGTTCGTTTGTGCTCCATGGCCGGCATCCATTCGATTACATCGCTACAGTCCTCCCCTACCACCCTGATGCGCCTTAGTGTAAAACTGTGCCTGCAGCTGCCCAGCGCGTCGAAGTGTGCCGCCTTATCACTGTCGCTAACGATTGATACTTATTGGAGCAAAAATACCGCCATAACGACGACAGCTTGCATTGCCTTTCCTGCCTGGCTAACTCGCTTGGACGTGGACATCATCCAGTACTCCCGGCCTCTCCGAGAGGCGTCTTGCGAAGTAACATGACCCCTACCGCTTCCAGGAGCACGCATGCGCTGTTAACTGCATTAGTTAGCAACTCACACCTCCTCCCGATATCTCCGACGCGGGCTCGAAACTGCCCGTCAACGCTACGTCTAATCACAAATTACATCCTCACTATCACAGTAACTGAGAGTGCGCAGTCACCACGGTTAAACTCAATACTAAAACGTTTGATCAGAGAGAGAAAAAAGGATTTTTTCGAGCTGCTAAGCATTCAGACATTTACAGTAAAGTTCAGGGACTAAGTATTTCTGTGCGGCAAGCGAGTACAAAAACTCATTACATACCATGAAAAACTATTTTTCAACAACAGTTTGCTCTCTATGCTGTGTAAGGAGCCCAATAAATTTCAGAAAACGATCAATCCTTCTGCTTCAACAAATATTTCTTCGTCTCCTACAGATAGCTGCAGTGTGCCTGAACACGATTTTGCGGATGTGCATAAGGATGCATTTTGTGCTGTCTTCACTAATGAGCCCTTTGTAAACCTGTCTTTGCCACTGCAATATGGTCATCCTGAAATGTATCGCATAACCTTCGACCCGCACACTATATCTAACGTCATTGAGAAACTAAAGAACTCGTCCTTGGCTTGAACAGGTGGCATTGATGCAGATGTAGGAAGAGGAGGAGGAGGAGGAAAGACAGGGAGGTTAACCAGACGAATAGCTGGTTTGCTACCGTGCGCGGGGGGAAAGGCGCGAGGGGAAAAAAGATGAAGGAGAGAAGACAGTTGCAGGAAATTAAAGTCACTATGTACAGTCACAGCGTTCGTAAAAGTCACAGCCTATCCTGCACGCCACAAGTCTTCAAAAAGCGGAGAAGTGCCTTGGAGGCCTTCAACGCCGAAGACCGCCGCAGCCAGTGGCCGAGAATCTGTTTCCGTCAGTAGGCGCAGGTCTAGATGCTCCAGGGAACGGCAAAGAGACTGTTTTTCTGCGGTGTAGGCAGGGCATTCACAAACAATCTGGGCTATATTCTCATCACACCAGCAGATGGCGCATGCAGGACTCTCAGCCATGCCTATTGAGAAGGAGTAGTGCTTGGTGAAAGCTACACCAAGCCACCGGCGACACAACAAAGTTGCTTCACGTCGTGGTAGGCCGGATGGAAGCCGAAGCTTCAGATCTGGGTCTAAGGTTTTTAAACGCGAATGCGAGAATTGCCCTGAATTCCAAGAGAATTGGCCTGCTTTGAATGAAGATGGCATTTTTTTAAAATATTAAACATGTCAATAGCTTTCTTTCGACGCTCATGTTTCAGCAGTCGCTAACTTCAGGTACTATTCCCGTTGATTGGAGGTTAGGGAAGGTGTCGTTTTTGTCTTCAAAAAGGGTGACAGATCATGCTCCAGGAACTATCGACCGACATCTATCACAAGCTTTTGTTCAAAAATTATGGACCATAGCTTTTTTCACCCGAAGCAGCGTGACTTCCGTCAGGGACGTTTTTATAATTCCCAGCTTGCTCTTTTCTTTCATGATATTCACACCAAGTTTGATCTTAGTGTACCTACGGACAACTATTTTTAAATTTTCAGAAAGCTTTTGACGAAGTCCCACATCGTCACCTGCTGTTTGAACTGTCAATCCTTATCTTGAACCGTTGTGTGCTCACATGAATCAGCAATTTCCTGTGTAACTGACTAAGTTGTCGCTAGCTCAAATTCAACCACTATCATCCATGTCCGGTCAGATATTCACCAAGGTACTGTACTTCGCCCTCTGCTTTTCCGGATTTATATTAACGACCTGCCTAACAACATAACATCTAATACCCTGGTTACACAGGCAGAGTAATCCGCGGTTAACGTATCCGCGTTTACCGAACTTAACTGCGGTTACCTGAAATCGCGGTTCGCAGTTGTTGCACGGCACGCCAGCGTTCTTGGTTTGGATATGTATCGCCCCCTTGGGTGAAAAAGACGAACTGACTCGTAAATCGGCGGAATGAATTGCCGTATGCAAATATGCTCGTAATTTACAAGATATCTTTTATGAAACATAATTTTATTCAAAAATATTTTTCGGGTAGCAGAAATATCGCCTGAAATAGTTCGTAACAAGAACTGTTTCTGGATTGCGCGAAGATGGGCGGCACGCCAAACAAGTCTTTCAACATTACTCTTGTCGTACTGCCAGTGCTGCGTCGTAGCAGCAGCTGAAGCTGCATCTGCTGCGTTGTTTTCAATTGCTTCTGATATACTGTGCTCCAGAGGTTTTCGTGCGCGTTGAGTGTAGCAGTGACTGACGCAGGTAGTGTTTCTATGAGCGGCGATGGCCCTGAGCAAGCCTTCGCTTGGGGTTACAGTAGAAAGCAGCGATGACGATGGAGCATTCTGGGCTTCTTATATGGGGGCCCAACAGGTATTGCTGCAACAGCGGCGAATCGGAGAGCGCAACCTCTTCAGTAAAGCTAAGGAGTTGGACGCCGTGCGAAAAAGAGCGAAAAGACGGTGTAAACGGCTTATGGTGATTGCTGCGCGACTGTGTTCGCGTGACAGGCGCCTGTGGTCATATCCGCGGGGTCCATCGTGGTGGGAGACGACCCAGACTCACCTTTCGGATGAAGACTTCAGAGTAAAGTTTAGAATGATTCGAAGCACCTTCCGCTATGCCTTGGGTATCTGCGAGTGTATGAGGCGCGTTGACACCAACAAGCGTAAGGCCATCCCATTGGAAAAAAATGGTAGCCATCGCGACCTACCGCTTGGCGTCATCTGCGGAAGATAGAAAAGTGGGCAACCTCTTCGGTGTCAGTCAGCCGTTCCTCCGTGAACTTAATCTTCCGCGAGTTCTGCCAAGTTGTTGTTCGTGTCCTCGAGCCGCGTTTCGTGCGCTTCCCAGCACGATATGAATTAGCAGAACACATGAGGCAGTTAACAGCTCTCACTCTGGGTTCCCCCAAGGTGTGGGAGCTCTAGACGGTTGCCATATAGAAGTGTGCCCACCCAAAGAGCAAGCGTGTGACTATTACAACTATAAAGGGTGGTATAGCACAATACTATTGGCTGTGGTAGACCACTCCTATAAGTTCATGCATGTAAATGTGGGCACATCCGGAAGAAACCATGATGCTGATGTTTTTCAAAAGTCTAAAGTAGTGAAGATTTTGTCAAGCGACTTGTTCAGGCTTGAAACAAAAACGTTCCATGGAGTAACAGTTGGCCCTGTACTGTTTGCTGATCAAACGTTCCCGCTTCATAAGGGTGTGATGAAGGCTTTTCCACTACCAGGAGCTGCAGGTTCTCTTTCGCAGGTTCTCTTTCGCAACTATCACTTGTCTAGTGCGAGACGAGTAGTGGAAAATGCATTTGGCCGCTTAAAAGCATGATTCAGAATTTTACACAGACGCCTGGATACAAGATCGGTAATACGAGACGCATTATCCGTGCCTGCTGTGTGCTGCACAATATTTGTGAAGAACTCGGTGATAGATGTGACACAGTCTGGATTGACACTGCACGCACCATTGATGCAAGCAGGCCTCAACCACAGTGCACAACTAACCGCCCTGAGCCAGATGGCGCAGAAGTGCGAAAGGCTTTAGCCGCATTCCTTGCTGGCAACTAAAACCGGTACAAGGATTTCCTCTGCCAACTTCGGTGTGCAGATCTCGCCCATTGTTCTTTATGCTGTGCTCTCAAACTCCACATCTGTGACGCTCGCAATGGGTGAACCATTCGGAAGTGCAGTGTACATTAGGATAAAGGATGTTTGAGACTGGCTATTGTGATCTTTTGTGCTACAGCAGTGACCCACACTGTGTACAAAGAACAGATCAGCAGCTGTGCATTTCTTGTGTGTGTGTGGATACTAATGGCATCCTCTCTCTGTGTAGCGTGTTTGAACATTTCTAATATTAATGCAACTCTAACTGTTTACATGTATTTCTGTATAAAAAGCCTAGAGACCTAAACACAGTTTTCAGTGGCAACTACAAATTCAATGGTAGAAGTGCAGCTCCAATCGCACCAAACACTGCGTGTTTGTGCCAACATCTCCCCAGAAAGTACAAATGGTTTGTGCACCACTTGGTCTTGCCGAGAGGTGCGCTCAAAAATGCACGTGCACGTGCACTGAAGTCAGAGTTGGTTAAGGTTGTGAAGTGTTCCTACAGGTCTTATCAAGCACGGTCAGCCAAGGAGCCCAAACCAGTAGCAGCCAAAATGCCCAAGAGGAGAGCCTGCAAACTAAACATCACGAACAAAAAAGATGCTTTTTAATGCCGCACTAATTGAATGCTGAGCAAGCCTTTCGGCCGCTTTTCAAGACCGCGCCTTCAGCAGAAAGAGCTCTTGCTCAGCGACCCCAGGTAGTAGAAATTCCGGAGCCCTCCACTACGGCAGCTCTCATAACCTGTGTCGCTTTGGCATTTTGACTTTCTTAAAACCAAACCAAAAATGAAGATACGTGACTGGTCGGCATATTTGATAAGCACTTGTCATCTGAAAAAGTAACGCTTTAAGTCTCACTAGTGTGTTAGTGCACTGTTACATTCCTTTCTTTTTGACTTTTGTGGGTATTGCTACACGACCTGCTTCTACGTATTAAAACTATTTAAGTAGTAAACCAACTTGCATGAGTGCATGCTCCAACATGGCAACTTCTCTGCTCGAAGACCTTGTCGTAAAGGTGAAATGATGCTTTCGTCGCTGATTACTGCTCTTTATTTGGTTTTGCAGCAAAATGCTGCATGCATGAGCTCTAGCATAGCAGCTTGCAATTCATTCGACTCTTTCAGCAATTACTAAGCCTTTCTTCATCAGCTTTCTGGATTTTTGTGGCTGCTTCTTTCAGCAGTGCTAGCCTCATGCTTATGCAAATCCAGCAGCTGCTGCATGATGGAAGTGGCGGGTCGCTTTCTCCTTTCGTTGGTGGTGGCACTGCCTTCAACTGCAACACTGCCTCATGCCTGTGCTGCGTTGCTGGTGTTCGAGCTGCTGCAATATAAAGGAAGAGGGCTGGTGCTGCTGCTTCCGCCTCCCACATCCCCACCATCTGTGCTGGCCGCAGCGACGGGGCCATCCCAACTGGCCAGCAGCTGGGAACCTTCTGCAAAATCTGTGGCTGCTTCAACCTGCACAATCAAAGCCTTGGATTAGGGCATAACGCAATCATGACGCCTCATTTGCTTATGCAGGCACGTGCAAGCACTTTCAAATAAGATAAATATCAATGGCCTAGCAATGTACATAGCACCGAGGGTGGCTGCCACTTGGTGCTCAATGTTAGTGTCCATTTCATCTCATAGGCGCCGTGGTGGCCCAGTGGTTATGGCTCTCGGCTTCTGACCTGGAGACGCAGGTTCGATCCGAGCTGCGGTGGCTGAATTTCGATGTAGGCGAAATTCTAGAGGTCTGTGTACTGTGCGATGTTGGTGCAGGTTAAACAACCCCAGGTGGCCGAAATTTCCAGGGTCCCTCAGTTATGCCATCCCTCATAGCCTGAGTCACTTTGGGACGTTAAACACCCATAAACCAAACCATTCCATCACATATCAGCCATTACGTTATTAGCAATGAAAAGTGTAGTCCAATACCACACAAACTATTTGGTGCCAGCATTCTTCTTTAGTAGTATTCGAGCCATCCCTATAAAGAAAAAAGTCAAGCAATGCATACATTCTGGCATTGTGTGCTAAATACCCCAGCCCTCTTTAATTAGGGCAGCAAAATACACTCCAAATAAGGTCATAAATGCTGAATACCTGGAAACTGTTCTTCAACCAACTGGTCGTCGTTGGTCGCCAGGGCGCCCAAAAATTTGTGCAGGCTCCAATAGTGCTCCCACTCTATACCTTTTGAGCCAGTTGTCGTACCTTGTCGCCTGAGTTTCCTAAGCAAAAAAGAAAACTCACTGTGGAGACAACCTCCTTTAGAACCGATTGGTGCTATGTTAACAAAAATGTGAAAGCATACTTGCTGAGCATCAGGCAAACAAATAGGTAGAAACGGAAGCAAAACATGACGCTATGTCTTAAATGTTCATATTGGCAGTGACACCTAGGATTACCTCTTAATGCCTTGGTTGAGTGGCTATGGCACTCGGCTAATGAGCGGAGTACCCGAGCTTGATCCCGGCCCCAGAGGCCGCGTTTCGATGAAAGCGGAACGCAGAATGCGCCCGTGTGCTGTGGGATGTCGGTGGACGCTGGAAAACTCAAAGCGGTCTAAATTAATCCGGAGCCCTTCACTGCACCGTCCCTCATAGTACATTTGTTTTTTCGAGACATTCAACCCAGATTTCGCATTCCAGTCGCTTTGACCGCATGCAATGCAGCGCTAGTTAACCTGCGCCGAGAGCGTTATCCCAGCGGAAGCGGCAGGGACCAGTTTGGCGTAATTGTTTACTGTTGTTAATATTTTTAAACACGGCCTTGCACCATGCGTTGCTTCAACGCTGCCTTGCACCATGCGTTGCCTCACCCAGGTCAAAGACAAAAAGTATGGTGGAGCTGCCATAAAAAAAAAAACGTAAACCAATAAGCTCCTGCCTGTGCCACTACGTATAAGAGGCTTCCAGGTCAAAGACAGGATGAACGCAGTAACTGAGGTAAATATTCAGACTCAAGCAACACAACAAAAGAGCCAGCACTAGGGCGACCGTCGAAGTTTGGCCGCTTGAAAAATTTGCTCCTGTTGCCGGTTAGCTCCGCGTAAATTAAACAGCAACCAGCAAAACGTGTTAGATGGGCCACAAGATATACTCTTGTACTTACGGGTAATTTTTGTTCAGGTCATCCACCTTCAAGCGAACCTGCTTCACGGTGAAGGGCTGCACGCCTGACGGCAGTCCGGCGTTCAATTAGGCCGTAATCGCCGCGTACACCTTGGCGTTGCGTGCCGTCCCTCGCAGGTGGCGCAAATTGCTTTCCCATAGCCTGATTAGGCTCTCCGTGGTTGGGGGTGACCAGCTCGTGCGTTTATCGCACGCGGACGCCGACGCTGCCGACTCGGACACTCCGTCCACGGACGCCGCCATCTTCTCGGTTAGCGAGCGAACTGAGCTAGGTTGCCAAGCTCGGTTCGCCGCAACCGCGGTTAGAGGCGTAACCGTGGTTACGTCAACCGTAGTTACGCATAACAGTGGTTACGTTAACCGCGGTTAACGCTGCCTGTGTAACAAAGGTATAAGATACGACTTTTTGCCGACGATTGTGTGATATACCGTTCCATCACTAACCTATCTGATGCTACAGAACGATGTATAAAAATACAATAAAACTTTTTTTCGCTTATGTTGGAATTTTTTATTCCACTTATGTTGCGGAAGCCCTCACGGGAAACTTGGTTAGTGGATACATAGTAATTTAATCGCGCATTTAGGATTGAAGTTGAGTTCGCTGACTGTAGCAAAATTTAAAATTTATGCGACCTGCCCGACTAGAGTCGCAAAAGGGAGATAAAATGAGGTACACATCCATCTTATTTTTTTAGAAACGACAAAGATGATACCTGTTTGAAGACACAAGTTTAATTTCTCATGAGCATACATGCATGATTCGGGTTGTGATCATTACGACGTACTGCGTTCATTTTTAGTGCGCATTCTCTTTCTGTCCGTCGCAAGTCACCAGTGAATTTAGAGCGACCTTGCATTAAAAACCCTTAGAAACAGCTCCGTCAAACCATTGCTAAAACATTTGTCTACTGAGTCGACACCCCGCACTGAGGACGCACAGAACGAAAGGCACATTTTATTCTCGGCAGCCTTTTAAGCATCGTGATATATTGATACCTTAACAGAGTTTCGGACAGCACATCTCAGGTTTTTTGGAAATTGGATCGGTTTTACATGACCCGAATATTTGTCTTGCATGCACGTTTCGCTCATTTTCCTTAGTTTCTGGAACGCTTTAAGCAAGAAACTAAGTTGTCATTTTGTGTGCTAAGAACTAGATGATAAATTGCGCTTTATCTATACGCTGTACGTGCTCTATTCTCTCGTTCTTTCTTGACCTCTATGCAGCAGCAAAATCAAAAATTTCTCATTTATGCAACATTTTTAGCTAATAAAACTTCCACGCCAGTCAGACAGCGGCACTGTCTCAATAAATCGACTGCTTTTAAAATAATGGGAAAGAAGCAATTCGAAAATATCATCGCCTTGTAACACAAGGACTTTCTTCTCTCGTAATGCAAGAAAATGGAATGCATAATGCACATACTTATGCGAGCACTTCTGGGTACGGTGCACAGACAGTAGGGCTGAACGCATCACCGAAAGGAGTTGGGTCGATAAAGTGTTATACATAAATAATTATGGTTTAAAATATGGAGGCACTGTATGTTTTTGTTAGCAGGGAATTATATTGGGGATGTCTTTTGAAGCGACCCCCGCGGCTGGCAGTGCGCGTGATGCCGAAAAGGACGAAGTGCATTGAGCGAGAACGCTCGGGACTTTGGCCAAGGCCGAACGCTGCTGCCGCCACCACTCCGCGGCTGCCTCCTCTCAGGCAGCCCTTCAATAAATCTGGCCGCGGTCGCCCACCTGGGCGACCTGCATTGGATGTTGAACCGTCGAGCCGCACCTTCTACCTCACCTGTGCTCCTGGATGGCTTACTGGCAGAACCCAGGCCACGACCCGCCGCTTCCAGCGTTGCGGCCTCAAGGCTTCGGCGGGTGGTTGGCTCAGTTCGAGGATGCGATGTACCTGAGCGGCATCACCAACCAGCCGTTCAAACACGCAGCTTTCTGCGATATCATCCCGCCCGACCTGCTGCGCCGACTGGCCTGCCCTGCCTTGGGCAGCCGGCCGTACGACGAGCTGCGCGCTTCCACTCTGGCGGACTTCGGCGTCTTCTACTGCCCGCTGCCGCTGTACGCCGCTGCAGACCCACTTTCGCCTCTGCAAGCAGCTGGCCCAACACAAGCCTCGCTCTCGCGCATGCAGCCTTCGTCAGAACACTGTCTGCCTCGCAGCCCTGTGGGCGCCTACTCGCCACTCCTGCCCAACTTCTCCGGCCCGGCCGTCCCTCTTCAGGACACGCGAGGAAGGCTCAACACCAGATGACTACACCGCCCTTCAATGACGTTGTCGCCAGCGCCTCCTGACGACAAGACGCGCAATGCAGCACCATGCGTGTCGCGGTTTTCGGCATCCCAATCGGCCTTTTCAGAGTAACCAACAGCTCAACAGGCCTCTGCTGCGACATCGATGCCGCGGCCAGCAGATGCTAAGCAGCTCTCGCCAAAACCCAAGCCTGCTCGTCACTCTCCCCGCCCCTATAAAATGTCCGCAATGCAATAAAATTCACATGAAGCAGGATGAGAAAATGCCACACCGGTGACAGCAGTGCCAAGGACAGCGAGTGTCACCCGCCTTACTCTACCTTACAAGGACCCTGAACGGTTGCCACCGCCCGTCCTCCAGCCAAACCATGCCTCTGATGGGGTTGTTTTTGCTCCCCAGCGGTGTTAGAATCTTTAAAGACGTCTGACACTAATGGCTCGGCGGCCGCCAATTGCAAGTTCGACGGTAGCCTACCGCACAAAACCTCTCGTCCTCAGCAGATTCCGGCTACACAGACACTGCAGATTTATCAGCCACCGTCTGTCTCTCAAGTTGCCTCGGATGACCAGGACCGCGGACGGGCACCGGTTTCTGCACCGGTGCCGTGGCTGCCCCCGATTGCCGCTATATTGCCGGCGTCCTCTTCCATGAACGTCTCGGCGCCAGTGGCAAGTAGGCAACTCGCGCGGCCGTCCTATGTGTTCAAGCCAATCTCGGCTGGCTGTGCGCATGTCTCAGGAGCCGCATGCCGTCTACCTCGGCCATTCCCCTGCCTCACTCCTCACTGCGCCTCCTGGAGCCGCCTGCCTGCGTACTGGACCGCTGCGCCCGACAACAGTCAAGAGAATAATCTCACGGACCGCAGCACACCTAGCTGCCCTCAACTGCCACTACGCGTCCCTCGACGCCCTCAGAAAATTAGGCCGCAGCGCCACTGCCAGGGTCGCCCGCCTGAGCCGCGCCTTCGAACCCCGGGTGCCCTGCATGATTCTTTGACGACTTGACCAGCACTTTGTTCTCACCGCTTTGTGCATCACATAGCAGCTCCTCTACGCACCGACTGATTGTCTAGGGGGAAGCCCTTTAGCGATCCGCGCTTCTGGCAGTGTGCGTGTCGCCGAAAAATATGTAGTGTCCCCAGCACGCGCAAGGGAGAACGCTTGGGACCTTGGCCAGGGCCGGACGCTGCTGCCGCCGACGCTCCGCTGCTGGCTCCTCTCCAGCTGCCCTCCAATAAATGTGGCCGTGGCCGGCCGACTGGGCGACCTAAAGACTTTTCTGAGGGCTTGCTTTTTGATACCGGTTTTTATGTGGACCATATTTTACTGGATACTGATATCAGAAAGCCTTCCGTAGGAAAGTTTCTCAGTTACTTCGAGAACACCATACAATAGTCAAAAAGCAGTGAAAGACTTTTCATATAAAACAAACAACTCATAGGAGATTTTGGCCTCATAAAAGTTTCATCGCACGGTTTGTAGTGAACACCATAAGAAAGGTGCCACTACGTCACATTTTACGCATATAATTCAGGAACGATTAGCTGGTATTTGTACATAGTGGCCTTTGGACTGACAGTAAAATGGGTTAAATAAACACTGCTGTGGAGTTTTTGTGTTTTCAAGGGTTTCTTCTCGTTAGAATAAATGTAAGTCCCTGCCGAGCGTGAAACATTTTTTTTCTGAAAAAACTGCGAGAGCTATTATAAAAAAAATAAAAAACGAAAACAATCAAAACGCAAATCTTTCGGAGGTACTCAAAAACGCAGTTATTTTCATTGGAAATAGTGCATTAGTGCTTTTACTGAATAAATTTATAGTGTGGTGTTTTTATCTAGACTCTGAAGTGATAGTCTTAATAGCATACTGAGAATAGCAGTCATTTAACAATAATACGAACCTTGCTAATAATTCACATGTATTGCTCCTTCTTCCAATAGTAAAGTGCGGGTGTAAGTACCCATTTTTGCCGAATAGCAAGCGCCACCAAATCAGATTCAACTTCACACGCGGCATTTTTTTTACATTTCATGATGTATACGTGCAAAGTTACCAATCCTTTCAATGCACTTTACGTTCTTGCGCATTAGGTGGCATTGCAGCAATTATTTTATGTTTACGGCACTATTCTAACAAACGCTGTTCGCTTCAAAACGTATGTTGCATTCATCAGCATAGTTTCAACACTGCTTGGAGACAAGTTAGGCGACGCTGAGTTTGGTGGCACGGCATTAGTCCATATTTTTGGCAGAATAAGGAATTATTTCCTGTTCTCGCATCTAGAACCCGCGTTTGAGAAACATACTACTAAATGGAATACAACGGGTATGAAAACTACAAATAAAACATCACAGACCTTGTATTAGTAAGTGAAGCAGGCCTACATGTAATCATGATCATTTGGTACGCTGATGAAGCTATTGTTAAACTATTGTTAAATGATAAAAACTAAAGTGTGGGATTGGATCCCCTGTGCCGCTGGCTATCATTTTGTGTTAAAGAGTGTGCGTGCATTACCTATCTTGGTTTTTAAACTCACATTTGTAAACTTCTTGCAAAACTGGTCTTTGACCTCACCTTGGGCAAAGAAAAACTTTTTCGTGGGCGAATTTTAGCGAAAGTTCTCTTTCTGTCAAGAAAATACCTCATCAATTTCTTGAGATTATTCAAAAAAAGTCAAGGAATATTTTATTTCGGCTGTGCAAAACTACTGTTAAAACCCACAGGGCTTAAGATTATAATCGAGGGATCTGACCTACTTAACATGAGCCAAACTTAATGCCACTGAGGTGTTCACTTCTTGTTCTGCGATGGCCTAACTTTGAGCTGCTGTAATGTGCCGCTTGATTAGCATATTGCACCGAGGTGGCCCTAGGTAGCACCAAAAAAACAATGAGAGGAAGGTTTTGCACGCCCACCATTAGGGCTTTTCTTCACTTGGTTCCATGACATATTTTTTGTGGAACGCGCTGGCCTATGTCACATATCCCTCGTCGCATCGCGGACATCGAGGCTCTGCCGGCCGACAAGCCAGTTCACCTAGTCAGCCACCGAAACCTAGGACCGGTCCCCGAGCACGGGCTATTGGAGTCTACCTCGGCGCCTTCCCCTCCACCAACCATCCAAGGACATCGACGACCAGAGCTTCTGAGCATGAGCATCAGTTTGCACTCGACGTATATGTGCTCATCGACGGTCACAGCATTAGCGCGTTGGTGGACAGCGGAGCCGTTTTTTTCCGTTTTAAGCGGCAAATAGGCAGCTCTTCTAAGAATATTTACGACACCATGATCTGGAACGCAGATCCGCAGGACTGGCGGCCACATCGTCACTCCGCTTGGGCTGTGTACAGCTCGGGTACAGATCCGCAAGTCCACGTTCGTTGTCAGCTGCCTGGTTCTCCGCGATTGTTTTCGTGGCCTGATTTGCGAAGTTTAGTTGTTCCCTGAGTGTGGGAAGATCTTCAATCTTCAGCAGCGCACTGCAGATTTTTCTACGGACAACGCCAATGACACTCCGGACACTCGTCCACGCAGCTCCGCTCTTAGAATTTCCTCCGAAAGTGTTTTGATCCTGCCACACGCCAGTGTTTTTGTCAGCGTCGACTGCGATGAGCTCCGTTACGGGACAGCAGTCGCCGAGGGCAGTCTTTCACTGGTGCTGATGCACGGCACTTGTTCGGCCTGAAGCTTCGTACATCTATATAATAGTAGATTACAACTACTGGTTACAGATTTTATAAACGAACCTCGTCACCTCTTGCGCGCCACAGCGTTCGCGTTCGCTGACCAATTAGCCGATGTTTCTGAATGCTTTACGTGCGAAGCTGTGGAACCTCGGAACATGTCTCTCGATCCCATTGACATCAGCTCAGTGATATCAGAGGCTCAACACCGCGCTATATGTACATTACAACATAAATACACAGCGTGCGTCGAGTCTTTTTAAGAGCGTTTGCCCTTGCTCATCGCGTTTAGAGATTTCGCAGGGTCTGCTACCACCCTGAGATCACAGCGCGATCTGTGGCAGCAACTACAAAACAGCACATGTAGCTTTGACATTTGGAGCGCCACCTACAATTGCACTGTAGAAACAACCACCTGCCACGTGCCAATAGTGACGTCATGGTCCAATATGGTAAAAGAGGTGTAACTGTGAGTACGACGTCAGGGGACGAAATGGCGGCATAGTTTCTGTTCCTCCAATCCAAGATGGAGGCAAATAAAATTGGTTGTGCCCTCCCAACTCTTTTTCCCCTCCAACCAAAAATATCATAACGGGCATTAAGAGAAGTTTATTGGACACAGATTTGTTAATGGGCAGCCGGCCCTCGCTCGTACAAAAGATACAGCAGGGCGACTAATGTTGCCCGACACAAACATACGCACGCAAGGAGCAAAAGTGTCCCAAACACAGATTTCAAGGACGTCCACAAGGGCAGGATAATCACGCGGGAGGTAACTGCACGCGAACACCGCGCACAAACATCGCGCACATCACTTGCGCGCACCACCAAGTACAGTAGCAGCCTCACCGTCACACGGCGCCCAGCCCCCGCTTGCGGCGATGAAGCGAGTGCTCTACCATCGCAGGATCTCTTCTTGCAGCGTTACCCTGTCTAAGCACAGCTGCTCAAACAGGCGCGCTCGGGCACGATGCAGCATCGGAAACATGGCCCGTTAGGGTCGGCCCTGTAAGGAAGCGACGCCTCTCTGGCGCAACACAACAAAAGCACCCACACATAGCAACAGCCGCAAAAATGTATCGCGCGGCCTGGCGCACGCCTCAAGCGACACACAAAACATACGAGACATCAGTCGCCAAAAATGCGCGTCACAACACACTCATACACTGCGTGCTCAAAGGTTTCCGTTCCGTCGCACAGCGGACACCGCGAAGAAGGAGCGAGGCCCACGCTGCTATGGGAATTCTAGTGGGCAAGAACCTCCAGCCTCGAAGCCAGCCGAAGTCATGGACGTCTGGTGGAAGAGAGAGAGACGTCAAGTCTCGTCACCGCACCAGGTCTGCTCCGCTCTCGTTGCTCTGTGGTAGCCTCATGCATTGCAAGGAGCTCGCTGACGCGGCAGGCCTGCGTCTGGGAAACGTTGACCTCGGGCTGGTAGCGGTGAGAATCTGGGTCGTCCGACAAACATACCAAAAGAACTTCGGTTGCTGTTCGGCTGTAGGACCTACTAAATGACCAAAAAGAAGCTCCGCGACGTCCAGAGAAGGTAGGTGAAATGTCCCCTCTCCGGGTAGTCAGTAGCGTTGACCACTTTGCGGACGCCTCGCACAGCGAGGGCGCGCTGCAGGCTGAACCCGCCCACGCGAGTGGGAAGGCGGAGGAGTGCGCTGCGACGGTCTTCTTTCCCGGCCAGAAAAGAGCGCCACACATTTTGGCCAAGCGACGCGTGAAAGCGCGCGGCGGAGAAGCACCGCGGCCGATGTAGAATAGCAACGTGCACCCTGAAGATCTGATACTAAATGCGCACTCCGACAGCGATAGACGAAAACGCGGTGCCACTGCCAGGCGTTGCTCTGCGGTTGCTCTCAGCGGCGTCCGTAACTCGCGGGCTGCCTCCCCTCAGGAGAGCAACACTGCGCCTAGCAATTTTACTACCGAGACCCACTCCACATCGCCTAGCAGGTCTAACGCAAAAGCGCCGAAGCGCAGTTTTGCTCTTGCCCCTTTTGAGCAGGGCGCCGGACAGCTCGTTGTAAGTCGCAAAAAGCCGTAAAAACGCTACGTAGCTGTCGTCGCCCGGCAAGAAGAGGTACACGTCGTCAGCGCACGCGGACATCTTCACCTGGCCTTGACCCGGCAATGGGAATCCGCGCACCGATGAATACTCTATGAGGCGAAGGAGCGGGTCTAAGCATAATACAATTAACATTGGCGACAGGGGACAGCCCTGTCTAATGTCACGCTCTTTACTAGATGGGTCACTTAACACCCCTTTAAAAAGTAAATGAGTTGTAAGGTCCGAATACAGCCGTTGTAAACGCTCCACAAACTCCGGCGGAAAGCCTAAAACGGACGAAACGGACGAAAGCAAAGAAACGGACGAAATTGAAGAGCCGCATCACGTAGCTGCTCCCACGCCCACCTGAATGAAGAAAAGGCTTCAGCACAAAGTTGAGACTTAAAATCAGTGACCTCGCGTGGGCAGCCTAAATTCGTTTCCTGTAGAAACAGGTTGCCGGCGTCCCGTGCTCGGGCGCAGTGCATCACCTCTCTCTGCTTGTTCTGCGACCTAAATTCTTGAACATTCAGGTAGAGGAGATGCACTAACGCCATGATGGAAAGACAGGGCATCGACCTAACAGTTCCACATCGAAATTTCTCTGCCATGACCTGGGCTTGGGGCAGACTATTAAGCCTGGGGCGGGGCAGAGCCGTGTGAGCTATCCTCTGACTCCTGCCGCGCGTGCTTCTCCGCGAGTTTGCCTAAGGCCATTTCGACGCCGAGCTGCACTCGCATGTCCAGCGGCTGGCTCACCGACTCGCGGTGATGCGATGCACCTGTCACCGCCTCCGTAGCGTCGGGCACCGTTGAGGAGCTGCCGCATTGCTCGTTTTCCTCCCGGCAGCGAGGCGCAGGCCTTGGTTGTCCGATCGGGTGGAGGCCTGGTGCTCCGCGCAGGTCTGGTCCCCAGTCGGGCGCAACACGCAGACGCTCTCGGTAGGCCCACCCTCCTCCTTCAGAAACTAGGTGGACTCGCCTCGTCCGCCAATCCCAAAGCTGGTAACGGATGGAGGGGAAAGCACCCGTCGTGTCGTAGACGGCCGGCGACGTCGGGGACCCAGAAGCGGAAAGCTCCGAGGAGCTCTCCGGGTGCGCGGCTGCGGCCGGTGCGATCAGGTTTTCTGCAGCAAGTTTCCGTCCTGGTCCTGCTGGGGGCTGTCGGCCGGGCGGTTCTCGGCTTGGTCCTCTCGCGGAGGGTTGACCGGAGGGTTCTCTGCCAGGTGCTGCGGTAGGCGGGCGGCTCACGTCGGGAGGTCGCGGATTTCCTGGCGGCAGCAGCGTCTGCATAGAAATGCGGCCGCAGGCAATCTGCCGCCGCGTTAGTTCCACCGCATCGCCTGCATTCCGCCTAGCACCCGGTACTGTCGTGGCCGGAGGCCTCGCAACGCAACCACCGCGGCGCGCGGTACGTTGCGCCCACGTAGCGCTCCTGTCCGAAGCGGGAGCACACCTTAAGAACGCCACGGGAGTCACACATGGCGCGGTGACCCAGGACGGAGACGACGTTTCACACATCCTTACGCGGACCAGCCGCGGTTCGTTATCGACGTGCCGCCGGCCCTTCTTTGTCACTTCGTGCACTTTCCCGTAAGGGATTAGTGCCGAGGCGAGCGAGGCGTCGCCCACGAAGAGCGGCAGCCGGAATACCGTGACGTTCACGACTGCAGGAACCACCCACGCAGGCGACTGAAGTGCCATTCACGAGGAGCTCTGCGAGCAGCTGTTCAGCCGCCGCAGCCGAGGCTACTGCGACCCAGAACGTGAAGCCGCCCTAGTGCTGGAGCGACTCCGGCCTGCCGAGGCCTCGGTTTTCAACATAACGTCCGCACAATGCGCCTTCGGTGGAGGCGCGCGGACGACGGTCCTCCGGGGGGGTGGGGGGGTGGAGAGGGGGGGGGGAGGGCGTTGGATACAGCGCTGGTGCCGGGCCGGGGACCGAGCCAGCGGGTGGGACGCTGGCAGGGGGTGGAGGGCCGCGGGCAGCAACTACATCACAATCCGAGGTCAGCAGGTATTCCCGGGCAGCCGGCCAGAGGCCCGGCGCGGTTACGATCCGGCGGGGCTTCCTACTGGGAGCGGGGTGGCAATGTCCAGGTGTCCGCTAGGCTCCAGACTGGTGCGTTGCTTCTACGAAGACCGGCAGCCTACCCCGTTACGGAACCGCTATAAACACATCCATTCGTTCCGCTATATATATTGCGACAACAAGGAGGACCCATCCGGGAACAATTGTTTACCGAATTTGGTAGGCAATTAAAACCCGATAAGTTGTGGTATAGAAATAAAACCACCATAAATAATAGGTAAGCATTGTATGCATGCAATTACTAATTGAAGCGTTACCATATCGCGCCGCAAGCCGAATTCTAGGCCAACCTTGCCCCTCCCTCTCCCCTCCCCCCCCCCCCCCCTAAACGAAGCAAATTCCGTTTCAAATGTATATTCAGGCGATGTAACTCGACAACGGGTTGACGTGCATCGTAATTTCGCTGATAGAGGGCGCTAGGCGTCGATCTCTTCAATAGGTGGAAGAGTCATGTTACTTTTCCGAAGCGCTCAGGGTTTTCGGCGCTTGCCCCGCTCGATGCGGAAAGACTCGTTTTACGCATGGCCAATAAAGCTAATGCTCGTTAGTTCAACGTCCTCCAGCCAGTGGCGGCTTTTTTTGAAAGTTCAAGGGACGGCCATTAAGAAACACAGCATCATCACATGCGACGATGTCCGCCCAATACGCGAACAGCCGTGCCGTATTCACCTAAAGAATGCGAGGCCTTTCAAACACAAGCGAAGGAATTGCTTCATTATGGATTTATTCAACGATCTCAGAGTCCGTGGTCGTCGCCGATCGTTTTGGTAAAAAGAAGCATGGAACACTGCGCTTTTACATAGGTTAACGAAAGTTGAACGCCATAAATAAAAACAACGTGCACCCATTGCCCCGCATATATGACTCGCTCGACAGACTTCGCCGCTCCAAATATTTTTTCTGTAAAGATGTAAAGAGCGGTTACCTGCCAATTGTAGTTGATGCAACGGATCGGGAAATAACTGTCTTCATAACTGCCGGTGGCCTATATGAATTTAAGCTGTTGGCCTTCGGTCTCTGTTCAGCGCCGCCGAAATTTCAGCGAATGCTGGATACTGTCCTTGCTGGGCTCAAATGGCAAACCTGTTTGGTTTACTCGGATGACGTGGTCTTGTTCTCTAAAACCTGTGACGAACGCCTTGAACGGGGTGAGGAGCGGTGGTGGCTGACTGGCCTTACGGGTCTGGGATCTTGGGGCTCTCGCACATGTGGCGAGGGCTATTCGCCACCGGGTGTATTTATTGCTAAACCATCGTAGTGGCTTCTGAAGACGCGGTTGTTGCAACGCCCTTTTTTCAATCTTTCCTTTTCTATCTTTCAACTCTTCTACACTCTGCACGTGGCATTGATTGGGGCTCCACTTGAGGCAGTGGGCAGGTCTGTGCACTTTCCATTCTTCCTGCAGTCGCAACAACGCCTGCGGACTGTATTAGATGCTCTGCGGTCGGCACATAAACGCTCAGGCCTGAAAAATGCAACTTCGGCTACGAACTACTCAAGTTTCTCGGCCACGTTGTGAGCGCTGACGGTGTCTAACCCGATCCCGACAAACTGTTGCCATCGCAGAATTTCCGGTTCCTACTACAAAGAAAACGCTCAAACGCTTCCTTGGTCTGTGCGCCTACTACCGTCGATTCATCGCCTACTTCGCGCTGATTTCCGCACCCCTGACACGCTTAACGCGTGAAAATACCACGTTCATTAGGACTACCGAGCTACAGGAGGCTTTCATCGAGCTAAGTGGACGCCTGCATACAAGCCCTAGCTGTTCTTGCTCATTTTGATGAGGACGCTGACAACGAGATCCACACCGACGCCAGCAACATCGGCCTGCATTGGTGCTGTTCTAGTGCAACCACAAGATTGAGCGGAACGAAATATCACTTATGCGGGTCGCGTTCTGTCTCGCAGAGAAGTCAAATACTCGACCTCAAAAAAGGAGTGCCTCGCGGTTGTGTGAGCCAAGGAGAAATTTCGACCTACCTTACCTCTATGGCCGCGGTTTCATAGTCGGGACCGACCCCCCAACCCACCCCTTTGTGCTGGCTGGCCAATCTATGAAACCCATCAGGCCGTGTAGCAAGATGGAGCCTCCACCTCCAGGAATTTGAGTGCAGAACTGCGTATAAATCTGGACGTAAGGACGAAGATGCAGACACTCTCTCCCTCTCACCGGTCGGGCTAACTGATGATGGCACGGAGGACGACAGTCGTTTCCTTGGATCGGTTCACGATTCCGACGTAAAGGCGAGGAAGCGAGCTGACATGAACTTACGATCTGTTATTGACCATTTGGAGGGCCACATTGCTACCATACCGCGAGAGCTTTCCCTGAACCATTCCTCCTCCTGCATGCGCAATGGCATTCTGATCAAGAAAAACTCGAACCACAATTCCTCACGCCTACCTCCTCATCGTGCCGTCAGACCTCCATGCCGATATCCTTTTTGCTTGTCACGACGAGCACACCTCTGGTCACTTGGGATTTACACGCACCCTCGCTCGATTACGCCATGCCTATTATTGGCCACAAAATTTGCTGTGGCTTAGCTCGGCTTTGCCAGGATAAGCGTAGCGGGAGCAAATGGTTAAGCTTGGTTATACTTTAGGGTTAACTTATGGTTATGCTCAATATTATACTTGTTTCTCCTCACTGTTACGTTAAAGATGAGACATATTGTTACGCCGAAAGTGTGTATTTATTTACAACTCTACTTCTCGTCATTCTTCTTGTTGCTTTTGAATTGTTACAAAGACGGCTCTATGGTCGGAGAAGTAGCAGGCGGTCGTCTCAATGGTCCAACATAGAACTTTGAGTTCAGATATTGCCTCTGGTAGACCAGATCTATGGTGGAGCTCCACTACGTTGCCTGCACGCGAAAATCGCTGGCCAGATTCAGGTTAAACTTGTCTTAAAGTGGGGCGCTAAGCGAGTCCGCATATTTCAGCACGTTGTCGTCCATTCATTGCAACACGTTTCGGATGCTGTTTCGCGACGTGAGGTGAATCATTGTGGACGAAGTCAGCATGCTGTCGTCCGACCTACTTAAATAGGTTGACATTCTGGTTTGAGTCAAGCTGCATCTTCACCCCGTCGCTTATTGAGACGCTCTGCGCGTTCTTCCTGGGTCTCTTCGGCTAGTCGCCTTCGCCTGGTTTCGTTCTTGCGGCTAAGCCTGGCTTTTTTCAGCCCCTCAGACTTGCTCTCCATCTCTGGCCATAGCACCTCCAACGAACCACCCTCTTGGCGCGCCGCTCCACCCGGACGTCATGCCAGATGGCGCGGCAGCGGTTGCTAGGCAACGGCGAGACTACTGCCACAGCGAAATTGCGACTCCGAGGCCATTGTAGCTCTTGCTACAAAACTTGCTGCCACAATCCGCCACTAAGTCCGAGGTTGCCGTGAATGCCAGCGCCGCAAGTCACCTTCACTCAGGCCAGCGAGTTTGCTCCATCCAGTCGCACCGCCTCGCAAACCTTTTGACCAAGTCGGCATGGTTGTTCGTGTCCAGTCGCACCGCCTCACACACCTTTTGACCAAGTCGACACGGTTGTTCGTGTTTTATTTTCGGTGTCATCGGCCGGCAATATGTATATCATCGTCGCGAGAGACTATCTGACACGCCATACGGATACCAAGGCTGTGCCGCGTTGCACATCGTCTGTATCGCGCAGTTCTTCATGCACCGCGTTGTTTTACGATACAGCGCACCATCCTATGTAACCACTGATCGAGGAACGTCTTTCACAGCGCAGCTCTTGCACGAGGTATTCAAGATGAGTCACACGAGCCATTGCAAGACTACTGCCTACCATCCGCAGTCTAATTGGCTCACCGAGCGACTCGCAGTGTATGTAGACGTCAAGCCCAACACTTTGGACGAGATCCTCCAATACGTGAATTTCGCGTACAATACGGCGGTACAAGAAACAACGCACTTTACGCCACTTTGCCTCGTTTATGGGTGTGATGTGCACAGAGTGCTGGATGCCATCTTGCCGTGCGCTACCGACGACCGGGTGGTCACACTACACGCCGAGTAATTGGGCCACGCAACTCGCCCGCATGCACATCAGGCGCCAATAAGAGAGAGATTCACCAGCGACACCGCAACGTCGAGTACCAACCCGAAGACTAAGTGTGGGTGTGGACCCAAATCCGACGCCCAGGCTTGTCGGAGAAACTCCTATGCCGCTACTTTGGTCCCTACAGATTGTTGCGTCGCATCACTGGTGTGACTTATGAAGGGATGCCCGACGGTTCTGTGCAGAGTCCGCGCCGCCAATCAGCCTGATGTTGTGCACGTACTCCGTATGAGGCCCTACTTTACGAACTGACAGCACTCCGGTAGTCTATTGTTTTTTGTTGCATGGAGCCCGTTTGTCTAGTGTCATTTATCCCTTCATTTGTGGTTTCCCCGTTAACCCCTCCAGTAATCTCCTAGAGCCCTAATTGTTCTCAGTTTTCTTTTTCGGGAGGGAGAAATAACGCCACCAGGTGGCCCCAGGTAGGACTAAAAAGAAAAGGAGGTGAAGGTTTTGCATGTGCGCCCTGAGGGCTTTTCTGGGAACGTTGCTGGTGAACGGTGTCTCAGTACTTGGTTCCGTAACAATATATTCTTCAATTAATGACATTTTCACGAATTCTTTGGCAATTCTGTTCATTCTTCGCTTCTAATAAAGAAGAAATCAATTTACCTGCTCACCGTAACAAAGGGAGCACACGCTTTGTAAACATAATGAACACCTCAAGTATGGCTGGTACTGAAGTAGGCTTGAAGCTAGCACTGTTGAACTCAGTCGAACCGACAGCATCTTTTTCAACTTTTTACTTCTTTTCCAAACAAATTGCTAATGAAACTTTGCCTTATTGTTTGAGCTCCTGGGTACTTTATTTGCGTCTGCAATCTGGTAAACGCCAGATGCCTGTCCCAAAAAAACTTTGCGTTGCACCAACCATACACAAACAAGCCTACTGCCCTGAAATTCAACACGCTATGTTTGGCCAATACTTTAGAGTAAACCCTGTGCATAAGGGGGCGTGCAAGTGGTAGAAATCTTTCGCAAACTAGTAATATACTATGCTAATGCTGATGCGACCGAAAGTACTTGGAAGTCCTCTGGACGTACCTGGATCTCTATAGGGCTGTGCACTTAGTCACGTACAAGATCATAAAAAGTGTCGTTTAGTGTTTGTGGCCGTACGTCGCGTAGACCATACCTGGATTTTTTTTCCCCTGCTGTCGTTCTTATAATGCTTGCTTTTCCAGAGGCCTCATTTCTCGCTGTAATCTGGTGCGTGTACTTTTCACACATGAATTTCATAGTAGCCCAATTTGCTATAAACTCCATATTAAGTTTTTGAAGCGAATTTAGAGGACTTAGGCGAGAAAAAAATGCTACAAGCAACTAGACAGGTCTATTTATTTCACCCGTCTATTTAGTTGGCCAAACCCGGATATCTTTCCTACTAGTCACTGAATCCTTATATAGCAATCTAGTGATATACTGCCGAAATATGTCATTGTCTCATTGTATCATTAATCAAATATCGCTTTATTGCGGGAGTTTGATTAAGCCTAGTGATGAAGACAAAGGCATTTCTAGAGAGTGTAGATTCTGGGAAATTTCTTTTTTTAATCCGCTAGCAAAGGAGATCAGGAGCGAGGTAGAGCTGGGAGAGGGCGAGAGAGGAATGGGCCGCTGCACCCATACCCACGCTCCTATGTTTTGGGTTTATGAGATGCGCCGCTTTTGTCCTACTTCCATTTGGGTCGCGCACAACTGTTGGCAGACCAGTCAAAAACGTTAGGCGGAGGGGCACTACAATATAAAAAGCTGCTAACTACAACAAAAATGCAGCCTGTTACCCTATGGAACACTGCGTTTCCTGAAACAAGTAGATCTTTCTTGCCTACAGCTCCAACATTACTAGAAGCTTTACGGTTATCACAGGAAGGTCAAAACTTACATTATAAAGATAACTTCGCCCTAGAGACAAGCGTCTTGCTGTTTTCCTTTGCTTTCAACTGCGAACTCTAACATTCCTCGTGTTATTACCCTGTGAAGAGATCTTAGCCATCATAACTAACTGCATGATATATGCTACCCAATCTGCAGCTAATAGATATGAGAAAGGCTTGCATTACTGCGTTCTACAAGCTTTGTTTTGAACCAACACGCTTCAATTATTACAATGCACAGTTTACAGTGAAAGCTGTCGAGCATGATGTGCATGCAAAGTGTGCCGGAAGTCACAAAATTCTCTTGACACATTCTGAGGATGTGTCCGCAGGAAAAAAAAAAGAAATTTCATAAACGTTATCTTCGCCAACTACTTATCGCTGCAGTGCTCATCGGACTGCGTAATAAAAAAAGGATAATGACTTCGCTGCCAATATTTTTAATCAGCACGATGTGCTTAATTTAAGCGCCAATAGTAGAAAGTGGTTGGGTGAAATGACAGGATTTCTCAGCACATCGTCGTGCTAATTCTCTCTACAACAAATTTTGCTCCTTTCTAATGGATGGGTGCCTTACATGAGTTTAACTGAAAAGCTCACTTAAAAGATTCAAGAAGATCAAAGGAAATGAGCAATATGGCTGGTGCATGCAATGCAAAAAACGACGACAATATAAATATTTGATTTTAGGAAGCCATTATTCAGTGCGTAAGGCACCTCACCGAGAAAAAAGATTGGTTCGCAGGCACGAAACTACCCTTTTGTAGTGCAGGCACTCCTTTGTAAGGTGCTGTCACGTTGTCAGCCTAGCCGTTCACTCAGTCTCTACTTTTTCTTTATTCATTTCTGTCCTTAACTAAGGCGTCCACCCAATTTAGTAAAAGCGATTATGCTTTATCGCAGTGCTCCGCGGAGAATGCACTTACAAACGTTTAATTGTTTTCGGTTTCGTGTGCCTATTAGTCTGAAGCACTAGCTTAGCCGGCACTCATTTTTCCGTGTGTTCGAATGAAGCAATTCTTCCGCCGTATATTTAAAGATCTAGGAGTGAAAAAGTGATGTGGTGCGAATACAATGATGCATTTCACGCCAAAGATCTTGATATGGCGAGAAAAAGAGCCTGAGTGAGTGCTAATTTTCATTTTAGTCTCATCCACGTATGCTGTGCCTAAAGATATTTTATCTGTTTCTTTCCTGGGAATGCTCCGCCAGGTAGCGAGTTTTGAGGAAAGAAACCCTCCAAGATATTACACCGCGACAGTTTATGAGCAGCAAAAGAAAGCGGGGAGAAAATTTTCCCATATAATTGTTGGTCTTCTTGCCTTCGGGCTATGTGTTTCTTTGCCACTTCACAACAAAATGCTGCACCGGAAAACATTCACTTCGACGAGCTCTAGTGTACATTCTTGAGGAAAGACATCTTGCTCTTCTGAATGCCCATATGTTTTCCAGACTTACAAACGCCTGGTGGAATACTTTGATTTTTAATATTTTAAACACGAATATATTTTCCGCTTGTCTGCGCAACAGGCCAATTCTTCCTTATTTTGAAGCGAAGATAGAAAACTACATTAATTTGCAACCGTCAAAAATGGCACCTTAACTGGGCTAGCTGCAGCGCGTTTCGCGTACGCCGGGGTTTGACATTCAGCCGACCTTCAGCCGAGCCACAGGCGTTCAGCTGTGCGCCGTCGCCGCCGCCGGACGCGGTTCGGGTATCCACCTATACATGTGAGACAGCTACTGTGTAATTTCCTCGAAACCAATTTTCAAAAAAGTGAAAATTGCTTTTGGAGCAAAGAAATGACGCAGTAACTGCCTCACTTATCTCGATGGACACCCGAGCCGCGCCATAAGGGAAGGAATAAAGGAGGCAGTGAAAGGAGAAAGAAAAAGTGGTGCCATAATAGAGGTCTCCGGGATAATTTCTACCACCTGGGGATCTGTAACGTGCACTCACATCGCACAGCACACATGCGCCCTTTGCGTTTCGAATTTTCAGTTTTCTTCGAAAGCAAAAGAAAGGCGCATAACTGGCCCCCAAGAACAGTGGCCACACCAGTCGCGCTTTATCCTGTATAGCGGTAGAGACAGATACGCGTTGCATGCGTTGGTATTCATAAGCCTGTAGCGAGAATGTGGCACTGAGGCTATAGACCATCGGCGTTCATTGTATTCATTGCCTTTGGCGTTGACAAGGTTCTAGACTTCGTTGATTTTGATGAAATGGAGGTGCTTGACTGGCTCCCTGGGACAGTTGACGCCTCAACAGCGCTTTGAGGTACTCGGTGGCAGCGAGAGAGAGAGAGAGAGAGTTAAGGGCTGCATGCATTAGCGCTGACAACGTTGTGGCAGACACGCGGCACCCGCCGCGGTACTCAGTGGTTAGGGCTCTCGGCTACTGATCCGGAGAACCCGGGTTCAACCTGACCACGGCGGCCGCGTTTTGATGAAGGCGAAATGCAAAGGTATCCGAGTGCTATGGGATATCAGTGCACGTTAAATGTCCACAGGTGGTCGAAATTATTGCGGAGGCC